>CM033751.1:10356929-10545162 GCA_019671005.1 Hibiscus mutabilis | reverse complement strand
ATTTAGACATGTACACCTTAAAACCAACAAAACGACCACAAAATAAGATTAAGTCAAATTTTATGAGTTAAAATATTTGATTATAGGCTTTGGAATATGATTATATATCTTAACCTCATTTCCATAAATTTTTACTTTGTTAAAATTCTAATGGGTCCACTATAAGCCCATTTAGACATGCATGCCTTAAACCCAACAAAATGACAACAAAATAAGATTAAATAAAATTTCAAGAGTTAAAACTTTGTATTATGGGATTTTTAATATGATTATATATCTTAAACTCAATTTCAGAACTTTTTACTCTGTTAAAATTCTAACGGGTCCACTGTAAAGTCCATTCAGACATGCACTCCTTAAACCTCAACAAAACGGAGGAAAAATAAGATTAAATCACATTTTATGACTTAAAATATTTATTTATGGGATTTTGAACATGATTATATAGTTTAACCTCATTTTCATAAATTTTTACTCGGTTAAAATTCCAACGGGTCCACTGTAAAGCCCATTTAAACTTGCACGCCTTACACCCAACAAAACGGCAACAAAATAAGATTAAATCAAATTTTATGAGTTAAAATATTTAATTATGGCTTTGGAATATAATTATATAGCTTAACCTCATTTTCAAACTTTTTACTCGGTTAAAATTGCAACAGGTCCACTATAAATCCCATTTAAATTGCAACATGTTTAAACCCCCCCAAAAAATGGGTCCAAAATAAAGATTAAATTAGACATTATGACTTAAAATATTTAGTTAATGGATTTTAAATTAAGATTAAATCAAAAATTTTATGAATTAAAATTTTAGTTAATGGGCTTTTGAACATGATTATATATCTTACCCACAAAATCATTTTTTTATGAAAAATATTTTATTATGAACTTTTGAAATGATTATATAGCTTAACCTCAAAAATTTTTTACTTGTTAAAATTCCATTTAGAAAGCATGACATGCCTTAAACCCCAACAAAATGGCAGACAAAATAAGAAGATTAAAAAATAATTTTATGAGTTAAAATATTTTATTTTGAACTTTTGAATATGATTATATAGTTTAACCTCAATTTCAAAAAATTTTAACATTTTATGACTTAAAAATTCCATCCGTCCATGAACATGATTAAAGCCCATTTTTAGACATGCAAAATTTTAACGCATTTAAACCATTTAAACCCAAACAAAAAACGGCCAACAAAATAAGATTAAATCAAATTTTATGAGTTAAAATATTTAATTATGGCTTTGGAATATGATTATATAGCTTAACCTCATTTTCAGAACTTTTTACTCGGTTAAAATTGCAATGGGTCCACTATAAAGCTCATTTAGACATGCATGCCTTAAACCCCAAAAAACGGCCAAAAATATGATTAAATCATATTTAATGACTTAAAATATTTAGTTATGTGATTTTAAACAATATTGTATAGCTTCACCTCATTTTTAGAATCCACTGTAAATATCATTTAGACATGTACGTCTTAAACCCCAAAATAAGATTGAATCAAATTTTATGAGTTAAAATTTTTGGTTATGGTTTTTGGAATATGGTTATATAGCTTAACCTCATTTTTAAAACTTTTTACTATGTTAAAATTCCAACGGGGCCACTTTAAAGCCCATTTAGACATGCACGCCTTAAACCCCAACAAAATGGCCACAAAATAAAATTAAATAAAATTTTAGGACTTAAAATATTTAACTATGGGCTTTTGAACATGATTATATAGCTTAAACTCATTTTCAAAAAATTTTACTCTATTAAAATTCCAACGGGTCCACTATAAATCTCATTTAGACATGTACGCCTTAAACCCCAACAAAAAGACCAAAAAATGAGATTAAATCACATTTTATGAATTAAAATATTTAGTTATGGGCTTTTGAACATGGTTATATTGCTTAACCTCATTTTAAGAAATTTTTACTCGGTTAAAATTCTAACAGGTCCATTATAAAGCTCATTTAGACAAGTACGCCTTAAACCCAACAAAACGTCCACAAAATAAGATTCAATAAAATTTTATGAGTTAAAATATTTAGAACTTTTTGCTCTATTAAAATTCCAACGAGTCCATTATAAAGCCTATTTAGACATAAACGCCTTAATACCCAACTAAACGGCCGAAAAATAAGATTAAATCACATTTTATGACTTAAAATATTTAGTTATGGACTTTTGAACATGATTATATAGCTTAACCATATTTTCAGAACTTTTTACTATGTTAAAATTACAACGGGTCAACTGTAAAGCCCATTTAGACATGCAGGCCTTAAAACCCAACAAAACGGTTGAAAAATAAGATTAAATCACATTTTATGACTTAAAATATTTAGTTATGGGCTTTTGAACATGATCATATAGCTTAACCTCATTTTCAAAATTTTTTACTCGGTTAAAATTCCAACGGGTCCACTGTAAAGCCCATTTAAACATTAACGCCTTAATCCCAACAAAACGGCCCAAAATAAGATTAAATCAATTTTTACGAGTTAAAATATTTGATTATGGGCTTTGGAATATGATTATATAGCTTAATATAGCTTAACCTCATTTTCAGAACTTTTTACTTGATTAAAATTCCAACGATTCCACTGTAAAGCCAGTTAGACATGCACGCTTTAAACCCCAATAAAATGGCTGCAAAATAAGATTAAATAAAATTTTATGAATTAAAATATTTAGTTATGGGATTTTGAACAGGATTATATAGCTTAACCTTAATTTTAGAACTTTTTACATGGTTAAAATTCCAACAGGTTTTCTATAAAGCCCATTTAGACATGCACGCCTAACACTCAACAAAATAGGCACAAAATAAGATTAAATCAAATTTTATGAGTTAAAATATTTGATTATGGGCTTTGAAATATGATTATGTATCTTAACCTCATTTTTAGAACTTTTTACTCGGTTAAAATTCCAAAGGGTACATTGTAAAGCCCATTTAGACATGCACGCCTTAAACCCCAACAAAATGGCTACAAAATAAGATTAAATCAAATTGTATGAATTAAAATATTTAGTTATGGGCTTTTGAACATGATTATATAGCTTAACCTCAATTTTAGAACTTTTTACTTAGTTAAAATTCCAACGGGTCTACTATAAAGCCCATTTAGACATGCACGACTTAAACCTAGCAAAATGGTCTAAAAATAAGATTAAATCACATTTTATGACTTAAAATATTTAGTTATGGGCTTTTGAACATGATTGTATAGCTTAACCGCATTTTCAAAAAAAATTTTACTTGGTTAAAATTCTAATTGTTCGACTATAAAGCCCATTTAGACATGCACGCCTTACACCCAACAAAACAACCACAAAATAAGATTAAATCAAATTTTATGAGTTAAAATATTTGATTATGGTCTTTGAAATATGATTATATAGATTAACCTCATTTTTAAAACTTTTTACTCGGTTAAAATTCCAGCATGTCCACTATAAAGCTCATTTAGACATGCACGCCTTAAACCCCAACAAAATGACTGCAAAATAAGATTAAATCAAATTTTATGAATTATAATTTTTAATTATGGGCTTTTGAATATGATTATATAGCTTAACCTCAATTTTAGAACTTTTACATGGTTAAAATTCCAACGGGTCCACTATAAAGCCCATTTAAACATGCACACCTTAAACCCAATAAAACGGTCGAAAAACAAGATTAAATCACATTTTATGACTTAAAATATTTAGTTATGAGCTTTTGAACATGATTATATAGCTTAACCTCAATTTTAGAACTTTTTACTTAGTTAAAATTCTAACGGTTCCACTATAAAGCCCATTTAGACATGCATGCATTAAACCTAACAAAACGGCCACAAAATAAGATTAAATCAAATTTTATGTGTTAAAATATTTGATTATGGGCTTTTTAATATGATTATATAGCTTAACATTAATTTTAGAACTTTTTACTCGGTTAAAATTTTAACGTGTCCACAATAAAGCCCATCTAGACATTCACGCCTTAAACACCAACAAAATAGCCGCAAAATAAGATTAAATCAAATTTAATGAATTAAAATATTTATTTATGATATTTTTAACATGATTATACAGCTTAACCTCAATTTTAGAACTTTTTACTCGGTTAAAATTCCAATTGGGCCATTGTAAAGCCCATTTAGACATGTACGCATTAAACCCCAACAAAACGGCCGAAAAAATAACATTAAATCACATTTTGTGACTTCAAATATTTTGTTATGGGCTTTTGAACATGATTATTTATCTTAACATCATTTCAAAACTTTTTACTCGGTTAAAATTCCACCGGTCCACTACAAAGCGCATTTAGACATGCAGCCTTAAAACCCAATAAAACAACCACAAATTAAGATTAAATAAAATTTTATGAGTTAAAATATTTGATTATGCGCTTTGGAATATGATTATATAGCTTTTAATCATTTTCAGAACTTTTTATAAAATTTTATGAGTTAAAATATTTTATGAGTTAAAATATTTGATTATGCACGATATAAACCCCAACAAAATGGCCGCAAAAATAAGATTAAATCAAATTTTATGAATTAAAATATTTATTTATGGGCTTTTGAACAGGATTATATAGCTTAACCAAAATTTTAGAACTTTTTACATGGTTACAATTCCAACGGGTCCATTGTAAAGCCCATTTAGACATCCACGCCTTACACCCAACAAACGACCACAAAATAAGATTAAATCAAATTTAATGAGTTAAAATTTTTTATTATGGACTTTGGAATATTATTACATAGCTTAACCTCATTTTTAGAATATTTTACTAGGTTATAATTCCAACAGGTCCACTATGAAGACCATTTAGACATGCATGCCTTAAACCCCAACAAAACGGCCAAAAAATAAGATTAAATCACATTTTATGACTTAAAATATTTATTTATATGATTTTGAACATGATTATATAGCTTAACCTCATTTTATGACCTAAAATATTTAGTTATGGGCTTTTGAACATAATTGTATAGCTTAACCTCATTTTTCCAAAAAAAAATTACTCACTTAAAATTTCAATTGTTCCACTGTAAAGCCCATTTAGACATGCACGCCTTACACCCAACAAAACAACCACAAAATAAGACTAAATCAAATTTTATGAGTTAAAATATTTGATTATGGGCTTTGGAATATGATTATATAGCTTAAACTCATTTTCAGAACTTTTTACTCGGTTTAAATTCAAACGGTTCCACTGTAAAGCCATGCACACCTTAAACCCCAACAAAATGTCCGCAAAATAAGATTAAATCAAATTTTATGAATTAAAATATTTAGTTATGGGCTTTTGAGCAGGATTATATAGCTTAACCTCAATTTTAGAACCTTTTACATGGTTAAAATTCCAACGGTCCATTGTAAAGCCCATTTAGACATGCACACCTTACACCCAACAAAAGGGCCACAAAATAAGATTAAATCAAATTTTATGAGTTAAAATATTTGGTTATGGGCTTTGGAATATTTTTATATAGCTTAACCTCATTTTTAGAACTTTTTACTCGGCTATGTCATCAACCTTTTTCGGTTCAGATTATCCCGATTATCTTCATTCCTTTGTAACTAATGAGATTATTTCTCATCCAAGTTAATATATTTTGGTACTCTTTTCCCCATAGGTGTTCACTCGGGGCCTCATGGCCACGTGTGACTTTAGAGCGGTTTTTAATGAGGCCCACCTTTCTTCAAAAAAAATTCCAACAGGTCCACAATAAAGCCCATTTAGACATGCACGACTTAAACCCAACAAAACGACAACAAAATAAGATTAAATCAAATTTTATAAGTTAAAATATTTGATTATAGGCTTTGGAATATGATTATATAGCTTAACCTCATTTTCAAAACTTTTTACTCGGTTAAAATTCCAACGGGTCCATTGTAAAGCCCATTTAGACATGCACGCCTTAAACCCCAACAAAATAGCTGCAAAATAAGATTAAATCAAATTTTATGAATTAAAATATTTAGTTATGGGCTTTTGAACGTGATTATATAGCTTAACCTCAATTTTAGAACTTTTTACTTGGTTAAAATTCCAACTGGTCCACTGTAAAGCCTTTTTGGACATGCACGCCTTAAACCCCAACAAAATGGTCGAAAAATAAGATTAAATCACATTTTATGACTTAAACTATCTAGTTATGGGCTTTTGAACATGATTTTATAGCTTAAAATTCAAACGGGTCCACTGTAAAGCCCATTTAGACATGCAGGCCTTAAACCCCAACAAAACGGTCCAAAAATAAGATTAAATCACATTTTATGACTTAAAATATTTAGTTATGGGCTTTTGAACATGATTATATTGCTTAACCTCATTTTCAAAAAATTTCACTCGGTTAAAAATCCAATTGTTCCACTGTAAAGCCCATTTAGACATACATGTCTTAAACCCATTTAGTTATGGGCTTTTGAACATGATTATATAGCTTAACCTCAATTTTAGAACTTTTTACTTGGTTAAAATTCTTTCAACGGTTCCTCTGTAAAGCCATTAAACCTAACAAAACGACCACAAAATAAGATCAAATCAAATTTTATGTGTTAAAATATTTGATTATGGGCTTTTAAATATGATTATATAGATTAACCTCAATTTAGAACTTTTTACTCGGTTAAAATTCTAACGAGCCCACAGTAAACCATCTAGACATGCACGCCTTAAACCCCAACAAAATGGCCAAAATTAAGATTAAATCACATTTTATGACTTAAAATATTTAGTTATGGGCTTTTGAACATGATTATATAGCTTAACCTCATTTTTAGAACTTTTTACTAGGTTAAAATTCCAGCGGGTCCAATATAAAGCCCATTTAGACATGCACACCTTAAAACCCAACAAAACGATTGGAAAATATGATTAAATAACATTTTATGACATAAAATATTTAGTTATGGGATTTTGAACATGATTATATAGCTTAAACTCATTTTCAAAATTTTTTACTCGGTTACAATTCCAACGGGTCCACTATAACGGTGATTTAAACATGCACGCCTTACACTCAAAAAATAGCAAGAAAATAAGATTAAATCAAATTTTATGAGTTAAAATATTTTATTATGGGCTTTGGAATATGATTATATAGCTTAACCTCAATTTCAAGACTTTTTACTTTGTTAAAATTCCAGCAGGTCCACTCAAAGCCCATTTAGACATGCACGCGTTAAACCCAACAAAACGGCCACAAAATATTTAGTTATGGGCTTTTGAACATGATTATATAGCTTAACCTCAATTTTAGAACTTTTTATTTGGTTAAAATTCCAATGGGTCCACGGTGAAGCCCATTTAGACATGTTCGCCTTAAAACCAAACAAAACCACCACAAAATAAGATTAAATCAACTTTTATGAGTTAAAGTATTCGATTATGAGCTTTTGAATATGATTATATAGCTTAACCTCAATTTTAAAACTATTTACTCTGCTAAAATCCATTGGGTCCACAGTAATGCTGATCTAGAAATACATGCCTTAAACCCCAACAAAATGGCATCAAAATAAGATTAAATCAAAGTTTATGAATTAAAATATTTTCTTAAGCGCTTTTGAACATGATTATATAGCTTAACCTCAATTTTAGAACTTTTTACTCCGTTAAAATTCCAACAGGTCCATTGTGAAGTCCATTTAGACATGCACACCTTAAACCCCAACAAAATGGGCCAAAATAAGATTAAATCACATTTTATGACTTTTAATAATGGGCTTTTGAACATGATTATATAGCTTAACCTCATTTTTAGAACTTTTTACTCGGTTAAAATTCCAACGGGTCCACTATAAAGCCTATTTAGACATGCACGCCTTAAACTCAACAAAACGGCTGAAAAATAAGATTAAATCACATTTTTGACTTAAAATATTTATTTACGGGCTTTTGAACATGATTATATAGCTTAACCTCATTTTTAGAAATTTTTACTTTGTTAAAATTCCAACGAGTTCACTGTAAAGCCATTTAAATATGCACGCCTTAAACCCTACAAAACGGTCGCATAATAAGATTAAATTAAATTTTATGAGTTAAAATATTTGATTATGGTCTTTGGAATATGATTATATAGCTTAACCTCAGTTTTAGAACTTTTTACTCGGTTAAAATTCTCACGGGTCTATTGTAAAGCCCATTTAGACATGCACGCCTTAAACCCCAACAAAATGGCCAAAATTAAGATAAAATCACATTTTATGACTTAAAATATTTAGTTATGGGCTTTTGAACATGATTATATAGATTAACCTCATTTTTAGAACTTTTTACTCGGTTAAAATTCTAGCGGGTCCAAAGTAAAGCCCATTTAGACAAGCACGCCTTAAAACCCAACAAAACGACTGAAAAATATGATTAAATCACATTTTATGACTTAAAATATTTAGTTATGGGCTTTTGAACATGATTATATAGCTTAACCTCATTTTTAGAAATTTTTACTAGGTTAAAATTCCAACGGGTCCACTATAACACCGATTTAAACATGCACGCCTTACACTCAACAAAATGGCCACAAAATAAGATTGAATCAAATTTTATGAGTTAAAATATTTGATTATGGGCTTTGGAATATGATTATGTAGCTTAACCTTAATTTTAAGACTTTTTACTTGGTTAAAATTCCAGCAGGTCCACTCAAAGCCCATTTAGACATGCACGCCTTAAACCCAACAAAACGGCCACAAAATAAGATTAAATAAAATTTCATGAGTTAAAATATTTTATTATGGGATTTTGAATATGATTATATAGCTTAAACTCAATTTCAAACTTTTTACTCTTTTAAAATTCCAACGGGTCCACTGTAATGCCCATTTAGACATGCACGCCTTAAACCCCAACAAAACGAATGAAAAATAAGATTAAATCACATGTTATGACTTAAAATATTTAGTTATGGGCTTTTGAACATGATTATATAGATTAACCTCATTTTCAAAACTTTTCACTCGGTTAAAATTCCAACGGGTCCACTGTAGAGCCCATTTAAACATGCACGCCTTAAAACCCAACAAAACCATTTAAATCATTATTTATGACTTAAAACCCAACAAAACGGGCTTTTGAACAAGATTAAATCAAATATTTATGACTTAAAATATTTTGTTATGGTCTTAGCTTTTGATTATGATTATAAAGCCAATTTTATATATTCGTAACCTCATTTTAGAACAAAATCTTTAAAAAAAAATTCGAACCCAATTAAATTTTATTTAGACATTAATGCCTTAAAACCCCAAAAAAAACTTTTGAAAATATTATTAAATCAATTTTATGACTTACCTTAAAATTTTAGATTATTTTTACTTGGTTAAACTTGATTATATAGCCACGAGAAACTCAATTTTAGGGAGTTTTTTTCAAGTTAAAATTCCAAAACGGCCCGTTAAAGTAAAAAATAAATGATTAAAATTAAAAATAATTAATGGATGGCTAAAAATAACCTTAAATCAAATTTTATGACTTAAAATATTTAATTATGGCTTTTTAAATGATTATACAATTAACCTCAATTTTAGAACTTTTTACTCTTCCTAAAAAAATCATGGATCCATTGTAAAGCCCATTTAGACATGTTGTGCGTGGAAGGGGCCCAACAAAATGTTGAAAAATAAGATTAAATCAAATTTTATGAATTAAAAATTTTTATGTTATGGGCTTTATGAATATGATTATATAGCTTAAACTGATTTTTTGAAATTTTTAATTAATTAAAATTCCAACATAGGGATATATAAAGCCCATTTAGACATGCACGCCTTAAACCCAAACAAAAGTTCAAAAAAAAAAAAAGATTAAATCAAATTTTATGACTTAAAATATTTATTTATGGGCTTTTGAATATGATTATATAGCTTAACCTCAATTTCAAAACCTTTTTTCTCCGTTAAAATTCCAACGGGTCCACTATAAAAGCCCATTTAGACATGCACGTCTTAAACCCCAAAAAACGGCCAAAAAATAAGATTAAATCACATTTTATGACTTAAAATATTTAGTTATGGGCTTTTGAAAATGATTATACAACTTAACCTCAATTTTAAAACTTTTTACTAGGTTAAAATTCAAACGGGTCCACTGTGAAGCCCATTTAGATATGCAAGCCCCCAATAAAACGAATGAAAAATAAGATTAAATCAAATTTTATGACTTAAAATATTTAGTTATGGTCTTTTGAATATGATTATACAACTTAACCTCAATTTTAGAAATTTTACTCGGTTAAAATTCCAACGGGTCCACTGTGAAGCCCATTTAGACATGCACGCCTTAAACCCCAATAAAACGACTGAAAATATTATTAAATCAAATTTTATGACTTAAAATATTTAGTTATGGGCTTTTGAACTTGATTATACAGCTTAAACTCAATTTTAGAACTTTTTACTCAATTAAAATTCCAACCGGTCCACTGTGAATCTCATTTAAACATGCATGCCTTAAACCCCATTAAAATGGCCAAAAAATAAGATTAAATCAAATTTTATGACTTAAAATATTTAGTTATGGCCTTTTAAACATGATTATACGGCTTAACCTCAATTTTAGCACTTTTTACTCGGTTAAAATTAAAATGTGTCCACAGTGAAGCCCATTTTGACATGTATGCCTTAAACCCAACAAAACGACCACAAAATAAGATTAAATCAAATTTAATGAGTAAAAAAATTTGATTATGGGCTACGGAATATGATTATATAAATTAAACTAATTCTCATAAATTTTTAATCGGTTAAAATTCCAACGGGTCCACTATAAAGCCCATTTAGACATGCACATCTTAAACCCAATAAAACGGACACAAAATAAGATTGAATCAAATTTTATGAGTTAAAACATTTGATTATGGGCTTTTGAATATGATTATATAGCTTAACCTCAATTTCACAACCTTTTTTCTCCGTTAAAATTCCAACGGGTCCATTGTAAAGCCCATTTAGACATGCACGTCTTAAACCCCAAAAAACGGCCAAAAAAAAGATTAAATCACATTTTATGACTTAAAATATTTAATTATGGGCTTTTGAAAATGATTATACAACTTAACCTCAATTTTAGAACTTTTTACTAGGTTAAAATTCCAACGGGTCCACTGTGAAGCCCATTTAGATATGCAAGCCCCCAATAAAACGAACGAAAAATAAGATTAAATCAAATTTTATGACTTAAAATATTTAGTTATGGCCTTTTAAACATGATTATACGGCTTAACCTCAATTTTAGCACTTTTTACTCGGTTAAAATTAAAATGTGTCCACAGTGAAGCCCATTTTGACATGTATGCCTTAAACCCAACAAAACGACCACAAAATAAGATTAAATCAAATTTAATGAGTAAATAAATTTGATTATGGGCTACGGAATATGATTATATAAATTAAACTAATTCTCATAAATTTTTAATCGGTTAAAATTCCAACTGGTCCACTATAAAGCCCATTTAGACATGCACGTCTTAAACCCAATAAAACGGACACAAAATAAGATTGAATCAAATTTTATGAGTTAAAATATTTGATTATGGGCTTTTGAATATGATTATATAGCTTAACCTCAATTTCAAAACATTTTTTCTCCGTTAAAATTCCAACGGGACCACTGTAAAGCCCATTTAGACATGCACGTCCTAAACCCCAAAAAATGGCCAAAAAATAAGATTAAATCACATTTTATGACTTAAAATATTAAGTTATGGGCTTTTGAAAATGATTATACAACTTAACCTCAATTTTAGAACTTTTTACTAGGTTAAAATTCCAACGGGTCCACTGTGAAGCCAATTTAGATATGCAAGCCCCCAATAAAACGAAAGAAAAATAAGATTAAATCAAATTTTATGACTTAAAATATTTATTTATGGTCTTTTGAATATGATTATACAACTTAACCTCAATATTAGAAATTCTACTCGGTTAAAATTCCAACGGGTCCACTGTGAAGCCCATTTAGACATGCACGCCTTAAACCCCAATAAAACGATTGAAAATATTATTAAATCAAATTTTATGACTTAAAATATTTAGTTATGGGCTTTTGAACTTGATTATACAGCTTAAACTCAATTTTAGAACTTTTTACACGGTTAAAATTCCAACGGGTCAACTGTGAATCCCATTTAAACATGCATGCCTTAAACCCCATTAAAATGGCCGAAAAATAAGATTAAATCAAATTTTATGACTTAAAATATTTAGTTATGGCCTTTTAAACATGATTATACGGCTTAACCTCAATTTTAGAACTTTTTACTCGGTTAAAATTAAAATGTGTCCACGGTGAAGCCCATTTTGACATGCACGCCTTAAACCCAACAAAACGACCACAAAATAAGATTAAATCAAATTTCATGAGTAAAAAAATTTGATTATGGGCTACCGAATATGATTATATAGATTAAACTAATTCTGATAAATTTTTAATCAGTTAAAATTCCAACGGGTCCACTATAAATCCATTTAGACAAGCACGTCTTAAACCCAACAAAACAGATACAAAATAAGATTGAATCAAATTTTATGAGTTAAAATATTTGATTATGGGCTTTTGAATATGATTATATAGCTTAACCTCAATTTCAAAACTTTTTTTCTCGGTTAAAATTCCAACAGGTCCACTGTAAAGCCCATTTAGACATGCTCGTCTTAAACCCCAAAAAGCGGCCAAAAATAAGATTAAATCCCATTTTATGACTTAAAATATTTAGTTATGGGCTTTTGAAAATGATTATACAACTTAACCTCAATTTTAGAACTTTTTACTAGGTTAAAATTCCAACGGGTCCATTATGAAGCCCATTAAGATATGCAAGCCCGCAATAAAACGAACGAAATATAAGATTAAATCAAATTTTATGACTTAAAATATTTATTTATGGTATTTTGAATATGATTATACGGCTTAACCTCAATTTTAGAACTTTTTACTCGGTTAAAATTCCAATGGGTCCACTGTGAAGCCCATTTAGACATGCACGCCTTAAACCCAAAAAACGACCGAAAAATATGATTAAAACAAATTTTATGACTTGAAATATTTAGTTTGGTCTTTTGAATATGATTATACAGCTTAACCTCAATTTTAGAACTTTTTACTCTATTAAAATTCCAACGGGTCCACTATAAATATCATTAAGACATGCACTCCTTAAACCCCAACAGAACGGCCGAAAATAAGATTAAATCATATTTTATGACTTAAAATATTTATTTATGGCTTTTGAACATGATTATACAGCTTAACCTCAATTTTAGAACTTTTTACTCGGTTAAACTTCCAATGGGTCCAATATAAAGCCCATTTAGACATGCACGCCTTAAACCCCAACAAAACGGCCGAAAAATAAGATTAACTCACATTTTATGACTTAAAATATTTAGTTATGGTCATTTGAACATGATTATATAGCTTGACCTTATTTTCAAAAAATTTTACTTGCTTAAAATACCAATAAGTCCACTATAAACCCCATTTAAACATGCACGCCTTTAACCCCAACAAAACGGTCGAAAATAAGATTAAATCACATTTTTCGACTTCAAATATTTAGTTATGGGCTTTTGAACATGATTATATAGCTTAACCTCATTTTCAAAAAATTTTACTCTGTTAAAATTTCAACGAGTCCATTGGAAAGCCGATTTAGACATGCACGCCTTAAACACAACAAAAAATGCCACAAAGTACGATTAAATCAAATTTCATGAGTAAAAATATTTTATTATGGGCAATGGAATATGATTATATAGCCTAACCTCAATTTTAGAAATGTTTACTCGGTTAAAATTCCAACGGGTCCACTGTAAAGCCCATTTAGACATGCACGCCTTAAACCCAACAAAATGGCTACAAAATAAGATTCAATCACATATTATGACTTAAAATATTTAGTTATGGGCTATGGAATATAATTATATAGCTTAACACCAATTTCAAAACTTTTTACTCGATTAAAACTCCAACGGGTCCACTGTGAAGCCCATTTAGACATGCACGCCTTAAACCCCCAACAAAATGGCCGAAAAATAAGATTAAATCAAATTTAATGACTTAAAATATTTAGTTATGGGATTTTGAATATGATTATATAGCTTAACCTCAATTTTAAGAACTTTTTACTCAGTTAAAATTCCAACGGGTCCACGATAAAGCCCATTTAGACATGCACGCCTAACCCTCCAAAAAAATTGCCAAAAAATAATATTAAATCATATTTTATGTCTTAAAATATTCACTTATGGGCTTCTGAACATGATTATATAACTTAACCTCTTTTTTAGAAATTTTTACTTAGTTAAAATTCCAACGGGTCCACTGTAAAGCGCATTTAAACATGCGCTCCTTAGACCCAGCAAAACGACCAGTTAGAAATGCATTCCTTAACCCATAACAAAACGGTCGAAAATAAGATTAAATCACTGAAAATGAGGTTAATCTATATAATCATTTTCAAAATCCCATAACTAAATATTTTAAGTCATAAAATGTGATTTAATCTTATTTTGCGGCCATTTTATTGGGTTTAAGGCGTGCATGTCTAAATAGACTTTCCAGTGACCCATTGGAATTTTAACCGAGTTAAAAGTTCTTAAAATGAGGTTAAGCTATATAATCATGATCAAAATCTCGTAACTAAATATTTTAAGTCTTAAAATGTGATTTAATCTTATTTTTTGCCGTTTTGTGGCGTTTAAGGCGTGCAAGTCTGAATAGGCTTTATAGAGGACTTGTTGGAATTTTAACTGGTAAAAAGTTTTGAAATTGAGGTTAAGCTATATAATATTATTCAAAAAGCCCATAATCAAATATTTTAACTCATAAAATTTGATTCAATCATATTTTGCAGCCATTTTGGTGGGGTTTAAGGCGTGCATGTCGAAATGTGCTTTATAATGGGCCCGTTGGAATTTTAACCAAGTAAAAAGTTATGGAAATGAGGTTAAGCTATATAATCATGTTCAAAAGCCCATAACTAAATATTTTAAGTTATAAATTTAGATATAATCTTATTTTTCTTCCATTTCGTTGGGTTTTAAGGAGTGCATGTCTAAATGGGCTTTACTGTGGACCCGTTGGAATTTCAACCGAGTAAAAATTTTAGAAAATGAGGTTAAGCTATATAATCATGTTCAAATTCCCACAACTAAATTTTTTAAGTCATAAAATGTGATTTAATCTTATTTTTTGGCCGTTTTGTTGGGGTTTTAGGCGTGCATGTCAAAATGGGCTTTACAGTGGACCCGCTGGAATTTTAACCTAGTAAAAAGTTTTAAAATTGAGGTTAAACTGTATAATCATGTTCAAAAACCCATAAATAAATATTTTAAATCATAAAATTTGATTTAATCTTATTTTTTGGCCATTTTATTGGATTTAAGGCGTGCATGTCTAAATAGACTTTCTTGTGGACTCGTTGGAATTTTAACCGAGTAAAAAGTTTTGAAAATGAGGTTAAGCTATATAATCTTGTTCAAAAGCCCATAAATAAATATTTTAAGTAATAACAACAGTTTTACTTATTTTTCTTTCGTTTTGTTGGGGTTTAAGGCGTGCATGTTTAAATGGGCTTTATAATAATGGACCCGTTGGATTTTTAACCGAGTAAAAAGTTCTAAAATTGAAGTTAAACTGTTTAATCATGTTCAAAATCCCATAACTAAATATTTTAAGTCATAAAATTTGATTTAAACTTATTTTGCAGCCATTTTGTTGGGGTTTAAGGCGTGCATGTCAAAATGAGCTTTATAGTGGACTTGTTAGAATTTTAACTGAGTAAAAAGTTTTAAAATTGAGTGAAGCTATATAATCATATTCAAAAGCCCATAATCAAATATTTTAACTCATTAAATTTGATTTAATCTTATTCTGTGGCTGTTTTGTTGGGTTTAAGGCATGCATGTGAAATTAAGGTAAATATAAATAATCATACCCAAAATCCCATAATCAAGAATTTTAACTCATGAAATTTGATTTAATCTTATTTTGTGGCCGTTCTGTTTGGTTTAAGGCGTGCAAGTATAAACGGGCTTATAGTTGACCCGTTGGAATTGTAACCGATTAGAAATTTTTGAAAAAGAGGTTAAGCAATATAATCATATTCCAAAGCCCATAATCAAATATTTTAACTCATAAAATTTGATTTAATATTATTTTGTTGCAGTTTTGTTGGGGTGTATGGCGTGCATGTCTAAATGGGATTTATTGTGGACCGAAATTTTAATCGAGCAAAATTTTCGAAAAATGAGGTTAAACTATATAATCATGTTCAAAAGCCCATAATAAATATTTTAAGTCATAAAATGTGATTTAATCTTATTTTTTCGCTATTTTGTTGGGGTTTAAGGCGTGCATGTCTAAATGGCTTTACAATGGACCCGTTGCAATTTTAACATAGTAAAAAGTTCTAAAATTGAGATTAAGCTATATAATCATATTCAAAAGACCATAATAAAAAATTTTAACTCATAAAATTTGATTCAATCTTATTTTGTGGCTGTTTTGTTGGTTTTAAGGCGTGAATGTCTAAATGGGCTTTACAGTGGACCCGTTGGAATTTAACCGAGTAAAAATTTATAAAAATTAGGTTAACCTATATAATCAAGTTAAAAATCCTATAACTAAATATTTTAAGTCATATAATGTGATTTAATCTTATTTTTCGGCCGTTTTGTTGGGTTTAAGACGTGCTTGTCTACATGGGCTTTGTAGTGGACCTGTTGGAATTTTAACCGATTAAAAAGTTATGAAATTGAGGTTAAAGTATATAATCATATTCAAAAGCCTATAAATAAATATTTTAAGTCATAAAATGTGATTTAATCTTATTTTGTGGCCGTCTTGTTGGGGTTTAAGGCGTGCATGTCAAAATGGGTTTTACAATGGCCCTTTGGAATTTTAACCGAGTAAAAGGTTCTGAAAATGAGGTTAATCTATATAACCATGTTCAAAAGCCCTTAATTAAATATTTTAAGTCATAAAATGTGATTTAATTTTATTTTTCGGCCGCTTTGTTGGGTTTAAGGTGTGCATGTCTAAATGGGCTTTATAGTTGACCCGTTAAAATTTTAACTGAGTAAAATGATCTAAAATTGACGTTAAACTGTGTAATCATTTTCAAATCCCATAAATAAATATTTTTAAGTCATATAATTTGATTTAATCTTATTTTGCGACCATTTTGTTGGGGTTTAAGGCATGCATGTCTAAATGGGCTTTATAGTGGTCCCTTTGGAATTTTAACCGAGTAAAAAGTCTTGAAATTGAGGTTAATATGTATAATCATATTCAAAAGCCCCTAATCAAATATTTTAAACCATAAAATTTTATTTAATCTTATTTTGTGGTTGTTTTGTTGGGTTTAAGGCGTGCATGTCTAAATGGGCTTTACAATGGACCCGTTGGAATTTTAACCAAGTAAAAAAGTTCTAAAAATGTGGTTAAACTATATAATCTTGTTCAAAAATCCCATAAATAAATATTTTAAGTCATAAAATGTGATTCAATCTTATTTTGCGGCCATTTTTTGGGGTTTAAGGCGTGCATGTCTAAATGGACTTTACTGTAAACCCGTTGGAATTTTAACTGAGTAAAAATTTCTAAAAATGAGGTTAAGCTATATAATATTGTTCAAAAGGACATAACTAAATATTTTAAGTCATAAAATATGATTTAATCTTATTTTTCAGCTGTTCTGTTGGGTTTAAGGCGTGCATGTCTAAATGGGCTTTATAGTGGACCCGTTGGAATTTTAACCAAATAAAAAGTTCTAAAATTGAGGTTAAACTATATAATCAATTTTGAAAATTCCATAAATAATTATTTTTAGTCATAAAATTTGATGTAATATTATTTTTCTTTCGTTTTGTTGGGGTTTAAGGCGTGCATATTTAAATGGGCTTTATAATGGACTCGTTGGATTTTTAACCGAGTAAAAAGTTCTAAAATTGAGGTTAAACTATTTAATCTTGTTCAAAAGCCCATAAATAAATATTTTAAGTAATAAAAACAGTTTTACTTATTTTTCTTCCGTTTTGTTGGGGTTTAAGGCGTGCATGTTTAAATGGGCTTTATAATGGACCCGTTGGATTTTTAACCGAGTAAAAAGTTCTAAAATTGAGGTTAAACTGTTTAATCATGTTCAAAATCCCATAACTAAATATTTTAAGTCATAAAATTTGATTTAAACTTATTTTGCAGCCATTGTGTTGGGGTTTAAGGCGTGCATGTCAAAATGAGCTTTATAGTGGACCTGTTAGAATTTTAACTGAGTAAATAGTTTTAAAATTGAGTGAAGCTATATAATAATATTCAAAAGCCCATAATCAAATATTTTAACTCATGAAATTTGATTTAATCTTATTCTGTGGTCGTTTTGTTGGGTTTAAGGCATGCATGTGAAATAAAGGTAAATATAAATAATCATACCCAAAATCCCATAATCAAGAATTTTAACTCATGAAATTTGATTTAATCTTATTTTGTGGCCGTTCTGTTTAGTTTAAGGCGTGCATGTATAAACGGGTTTATAGTTAACCCGTTGGAATTGTAACCGAGTACAAATTTTTGAAAAAGAGGTTAAGCAATATAATCATATTCCAAAGCCCATAATCAAATATTTTAACTCATAAAATTTGATTTAATATTATTTTGTGGCAGTTTTGTTGGGGTGTAAGGCGAGCATGTCTAAATGGGATCTACTGTGGATCGAAATTTTAATCGAGCAAAAATTTCGAAAAATGAGGTTAAGCTATATAATCATGTTCAAAAGCCCATAATAAATATTTTAAGTCATAAAATGTGATTTAATCTTATTTTTCCGCCATTTTGTTGGGGTTTAAGGCGTGCATGTCTAAATGGCTTTACAATGGACCCGTTGCAATTTTAACATAGTAAAAACTTCTAAAATTGAGATTAAGATATATAATCATATTCAAAAGACCATAATCAAAAATTTTAACTCATAAAATTTGATTCAATCTTATTTTGTGGCCGTTTTGTTGGTTTTAAGGTGTGCATGTCTAAATGGGCTTTACAGTGGACCCGTTGGAATTTAACCGAGTAAAAATTTATAAAAATTAGGTTAACCTATATAATCATGTTAAAAATCCTATAACTAAATATTTTAAGTCACATAGTGTGATTTAATCTTATTTTTCGGCCGTTTTGTTGGGTTTAAGACGTGCTTGTCTACATGGGCTTTGTAGTGGACCTGTTGGAATTTTAACCGATTAAAAAGTTACGAAATTGAGGTTAAAGTATATAATCATATTCAAAAGCCTATAAATAAATATTTTAAGTCGTAAAATTTGATTTAATCTTATTTTGTGGCCGTTTTGTTGGGGTTTAAGGCGTGCATGTCAAAATGGGTTTTACAATGGACCCTTTGGAATTTTAACCGAGTAAAAAGTTCTGAAAATGAGGTTAATCTATATAACCATGTTCAAAAGCCCTTAGTTAAATATTTTAAGTCATAAAATGTGATTTAATTTTATTTTTCAGCCATTTTGTTGGGTTTAAAGCGTGCATGTCTAAATAGGCTTTTGAGTAGACCCGTTGGAATTTTAACTGAGTAAAAATTTCTAAAAATGAGGTTAAGCTATATAATATTGTTCAAAAGGACATAACTAAATATTTTAAGTCATAAAATATGATTTAATCTTATTTTTCAACCGTTCTGTTGGGTTTAAGGCGTGCATGTCTAAATGGGCTTTATAGTGGACCCGTTGGAATTTTAACCGAATAAAAAGTTCTAAAATTGAGGTTAAACTATATAATCATTTTGAAAATCCCATAAATAAATATTTTTAGTCATAAAATTTGATTTAATCTTATTTTGCGGCCATTTTGTTGGAGTTTATGGCGTGCATGTCTAAATGGGCTTTACAGTGGACCCGTTGGAATTTTAACCGAGTAAAAAATTCTAAAATTTAGGTTAAGCTATTTAATCTTATTCCAAAGCCCATAACCAAGTATTTTCAATCATAAAATTTGATTTAATCTTATTTTGTGGCCGTTTTGTTGGGTTTAGGCTTGCATGTCTTAATGGGCTTTACAGTGGAACCGTTTGAACTTTAAACGAGTAAAAATTATGAAAATGAGGTTATGCTATATAATCATGTTTAAAATCCATAACTAAATATTTTAAGTCATAAAATGTGATTTAATCTTATTTTTCGGTTGTTTTGTGGGGTTTAAGACGAACATGTCTAAATGGGTTTTATAGTTGACTCGTTGGAATTTTAACTGATTAAAAGGTTCTGAAATTGAGGTTAAGCTATATAATCATATTCAAAAGCTCATAATAATATATTGCAATTCCCGAAAATTGGGCCTAGAAGTTAATCGAATCTATTAGACGGTTCGGGGGAATCGAGTTAGTTTCTGGAATTAAATCTTATAAAATTGTTTTGGTTAAAATAAAATGTGGAAAAAATGTTATAAAATACTTAATTGATATTTTAAGTATCTTGGTAAATTAAATTTGAAGTAATTAATTCTGATTTTGGGACATTTAGGTCAGTGACTAAAATAAAAAGTTTTAAAACTATTTTTGGTGACTAAGTCGTAAAAGGGTCAAAACTTAGAATCTTTAAGGAGCTATTTGACCAAACTTTTTCATCAGATTTTCCCCTTAATTTAGGCTATTTTTAAAGTTTTTTTAATTGGTTTATTATTAAAACAAAATAGGATTTAATAAAAGGATTTTTAGTTTTGCAAAATCACTTTCTTACGTAACTACTTTTCTTCCAACTTTTTCTCTCTACTTTCCCAGTAGCCAAACTAAGATTTTCACTCCAAAATTCTCAAGAATAAATTCCTATTGATTTTATTTTTGTTTCCTAATTGATTTCTTCAATTCTTATTGCAAAATGTACTTGGATTTCAAATATTTTAACTCATAAAATTTGATTCAATCTTATTTTGCAGCCATTTTGGTTGGGTTTAAGGCGTGCATGTCGAAATGTGCTTTATAATGGGCCCGTTGGAATTTTAACCAAGTAAAAAGCTCTCGAAATGAGGTCAAGCTATATAATCATGTTCAAAAGCCCATAACTAAATATTTTAAGTTATAAATTTAGATATAATCTTATTTTTCTTCCGTTTCGTTGGGTTTTAAGGAGTGCATGTCTAAATGGGCTTTACTGTGGACCTGTTAGAATTTCAACCGAGTAAAAATTTTAGAAAATGAGGTTAAGCTATATAATCATGTTTAAATTCCCATAACTAAATTTTTTAAGTCATAAAATGTGATTTAATCTTATTTTTCGGCCGTTTTGTTGGGGTTTTAGGCGTGCATGTCAAAATAGGCTTTATAGTGGACCCGTTGGAATTTTAATGGAGTAAAAAGTTTTAAAATTGAGGTTAAACTGTATAATCATGTTCAAAAGCCCATAAATAAATATTTTAAATCATAAAATTTGATTTAATCTTATTTTTCGGCCATTTTATTGAGTTTAATGCGTGCATGTCTAAGTAGACTTTCTAGTGGACTCGTTGGAATTTTAACCGAGTAAAAAGTTTTGAAAATGAGGTTAAGCTATATAATCTTGTTCAAAAGCCCATAAATAAATATTTTAAGTAATAAAAATAGTTTTACTTATTTTTCTTCCGTTTTGTTGGGGTTTAAGGCGTGAATGTTTAAATGGGCTTTATAATGGACCCGTTGGATTTTTAACCGAGTAAAAAGTTCTAAAATTGAGGTTAAACTGTTTAATCATGTTCAAAATCCCATAACTAAATATTTTAAGTCATAAAATTTGATTTAAACTTATTTTGCAGCCATTTTGTTGGGGTTTAAGGCGTGCATGTCAAAATGAGCTTTATAGTGGACCTGTTAGAATTTTAACTGAGTAAAAAGTTTTAAAATTGAGTGAAGCTATATAATCATATTCAAAAGCCCATAATCAAATATTTTAACTCATGAAATTTGATTTAATCTTATTTTGTGGCTGTTTTGTTGGGTTTAAGGCATGCATGTGAAATTAAGGTAAATATAAATAATAATACCCAAAATCCCATAATCAAGAATTTTAACTCATGAAATTTGATTTAATCTTATTTTGTGGCCGTTCTGTTTGGTTTAGGGCGTGCATGTATAAACGGGCTTATAGTTGACCCGTTGGAATTGTAACCGAGTACAAATTTTTGAAAAAGAGGTTAAGCAATATAATCATATTCCAAAGCCCATAATCAAATATTTTAACTCATAAAATTTGATTTAATATTATTTTGTGGCAGTTTTGTTTGGGTGTAAGGCGTGCATGTCTAAATGGGATTTACTGTGGACCGAAATTTTAATCGAGCAAAAATTTCGAAAAATGAGGTTAAGCTATATAATCATGTTCAAAACCCCATAATAAATATTTTAAGTCATAAAATGTGATTTAATCTTATTTTTCTGCCATTTTGTTGGGGTTTAAGGCGTGCATGTCTAAATGGCTTTACAATGCACCCGTTGCAATTTTAACATAGTAAAAAGTTCTAAAATTGAGATTAAGCTATATAATCATATTCAAAAGACCATAATCAAAAATTTTAACTCATAAAATTTGATTCAATCTTATTTTGTGGCCGTTTTGTTGGTTTTAAGGCGTGTATGTCTAAATGGGCTTTACAGTGGACCCGTTGGAATTTAACTGAGTAAAAATTTATAAAAATTAGGTTAACCTATATAATCATGTTAAAAATCCTATAACTAAATATTTTAAGTCATATAATGTGATTTAATCTTATTTTTCGGTCGTTTTGTTGGGTTTAAGACATGCTTATCTACATGGGCTTTGTAGTGGACCTGTTGGAATTTTAACCGATTAAAAAGTTATGAAATTGAGGTTAAAGTATATAATCATATTCAAAAGCCTATAAATAAATATTTTAAGTCATAAAATGTGATTTAATCTTATTTTGTGGCCGTTTTGTTGGGGTTTAAGGCGTGCATGTCAAAATGGGTTTTACAATGGACCCTTTGGAATTTTAACTGAGTAAAAAGTTCTGAAAATGAGGTTAATCTATATAACCATGTTCAAAAGCCCTTAGTTAAATATTTTAAGTCATAAAATGTGATTTAATTTTATTTTTCGGCCATTTTGTTGGGTTTAAAGCGTGCATGTCTAAATGGGCTTTAGAGTAGTCCCGTTGGAATTTGAACTGAGTAAAAATTTCTAAAAATGAGGTTAAGCTATATAATATTGTTCAAAAGGACATAACTAAATATTTTAAGTCATTAAATATGATTTAATCTTATTTTTCATCCGTTCTGTTGGGTTTAAGGCGTGCCTGTCTAAATGGGCTTTATAGTGGACCCGTTGGAATTTTAACCGAATAAAAAGTTCTAAAATTGAGGTTAAACTATATAATCATTTTGAAAATCCCATAAATAAATATTTTTTGTCATAAAATTTGATTTAATCTTATTTTGCGGCCATTTTGTTGGAGTTTATGGCGTGCATGTCTAAATGGGCTTTATAGTGGACCCGTTGGAATTTTAACCGAGTAAAAAATTCTAAAATTTAGGTTAAGCTATATAATCTTATTCCAAAGCCCATAACCAAGTATTTTCAGTCATAAAATTTGATTTAATCATATTTTGTGGCCGTTTTGTTGGGTTTAGGCTTGCATGTCTTAATGGGCTTTACAGTGGAACCGTTTGAACTTTAAACGATTAAAAATTCTGAAAATGAGGTTAAGCTATATAATCATGTTCAAAATCCATAACTAAATATTTTAAGTCATAAAATGTGATTTAATCTTATTTTTCGGTCGTTTTGTGGGGTTTAAGACGAACATGTCTAAATGGGTTTTATAGTTGACTCGTTGGAATTTTAACTGATTAAAAGGTTCTGAAATTGAGGTTAAGCTATATAATCATATTCAAAAGCTCATAATAATATATTGTAATGCCCGAAAATTGGGCCTAGAAGTTAATCGAATCTATTAGACGGTTCGGGGGAATCGAGTTAGTTTCTGGAATTAAATCTTATAAAATTGTTTTGGTTAAAATAAAATGTGGAAAAATGTTATAAAATACTTAATTGATATTTTAAGCATCTTGGTAAATTAAATTTGAAGTAATTAATTCTGATTTTGGGACATTTTGGTCTAGTGACTAAAATAAAAAGTTTTAAAACTATTTTTGGTGACTAAGTCGTAAAAGGGTCAAAACTTAGAATCTTTAAGAAGCTATTTGACCAAACTTTTTCATCAAATTTTCCCCTTAATTTAGGATATTTTTAAAGTTTTTTTAATTGGTTTATTATTAAAATAAAATAGGATTTAATAAAAGGATTTTTAGTTTTGCAAAATCACTTTCTTACGTAACTACTTTTCTTCCATTTTTTTCTCTCAACTTTCCCAATAGCCAAACTAAGATTTTCACACCAAAATTCTCAAGAATAAATTCCTATTGATTTTATTTTTGTTTCCTAATTGATTTCTTCAATTCTTATTGCAAAATGTACTTGGATTTCAGCCAAACTTTGCCAATTAAGGGAGAAATCAGCAATTAGAGGTGATTTCCGTTTCTATCCTTTAATTAAAGGCGATTTCCGTTATGGGATTTTGAACATGATTATGCAACTTAACCTCAATTTTAGAACTTTTTACTCTGTTAAAATTCCAACGGGTCCACTATAAATCCCATTAAGACATCCACTCCTTAAACCCCAACAGAACAGCCGAAAATAAGATTAAATCATATTTTATGACTTAAAATTTTTATTTATGGGCTTTTGAACATGATTATACAGCTTAACCTCAATTTTAGAACTTTTTACTCGGTTAAACTTCCAATGGGTCACTATAAAGCCTATTTAGACATGCACGCCTTAAACCCCAACAAAACGGCCGAAAAATAAGATTAAATCATATTTTATGACTTAAAATATTTAGTTATGGTCTTTTGAACAAGATTATATAGCTTGACCTTATTTTCAAAAAATTTTACTTGCTTAAAATACCAATAAGTCCACTATAAATCTCATTTAGACATGCACGCCTTCAACCCCAACAAAACGGTCGAAAATAAGATTAAATCACATTTTTGGACTTCAAATATTTAGTTATGGGATTTTGAACATGATTATATATCTTAACCTCTTTTTCAAAAAATTTTACTCTGTTAAAATTTCAACTAGTCCATTGGAAAGCCGATTTAGACATGCACGCCTTAAACACAACAAAAAATGCCACAAAGTACGATTAAATCAAATTTCATGAGTAAAAATATTTTATTATGGGCAATGGAATATGATTATATAGCCTAACCTCAATTTTAGAAATGTTTACTCGGTTAAAATTCCAACGGGTCCACTGTAAAGCCCATTTAGACATGCACGCCTTAAACCCAACAAAATGGCTACAAAATAAGATTCAATCACATATTATGACTTAAAATATTTAGTTATGGGCTATGGAATATAATTATATAGCTTAACATCAATTTCAAAACTTTTTACTCGATTAAAACTCCAACGGGTCCACTGTGAAGCCCATTTAGACATGCACGCCTTAAACCCCCAACAAAATGGCCGAAAAATAAGATTAAATCAAATTTAATGACTTAAAATATTTAGTTATGGGATTTTGAATATGATTATATAGCTTAACCTCAATTTTAAGAACTTTTTACCCAGTTAAAATTCCAACGGGTCCACGATAAAGCCCATTTAGACATGCACGCCTAACCCCCAAAAAAAGATGGCCAAAAAATAATATTAAATCATATTTTATGTCTTAAAATATTCAGTTATGGATTTCTGAATATGATTATATAACTTAACCTCTTTTTTAGAAATTTTTACTTAGTGAAAATTCCAACGGGTCCAATGTAAAGCCCATTTAAACATGCCCTCCTTAAACCCAGCAAAACGAACAGTTAGAAATGCATTGCTTAACCCCTAACAAAACGGCCGAAAATAAGATTAAATCACTAAAAATGATATTAATCTATATAATCATTTTCAAAAGCCCATAACTAATATTTTAAGTCATAAAATGTGATTTAATCTTATTTTGCGGCCATTTTATTGGATTTAAGGCGTGCATGTCTAAATAGGCTTTCTAGTGACCCATTGGAATTTTAACCGAGTTAAAAGTTCTTAAAATGAGGTTAAGCTATATAATCATGTTCAAAATCCCGTAACTAAATATTTTAAGTCTTAGAATATGATTGAATCTTATTTTTTTTCCGTTTTGTGACGTTTAAGGCGTGCAACTCTGAAAAGGCTTTATAGAGGACTTGTTGGAATTTTAACCGGTAAAAAGTTTTGAAATTGAGGTTAAGCTATATAATTTTTTTCAAAAGCCCGTAATCAAATATTTTAACTCATAAAATTTGATTCAATCTTATTTTGCAGCCATTTTGGTGGGGTTTAAGGCGTGCATGTCGAAATGTGCTTTATAATGGGCCCGTTGGAATTTTAACCAAGTAAAAAGCTCTCGAAATGAGGTCAAGCTATATAATCATGTTCAAAAGCCCATAACTAAATATTTTAAGTTATAAATTTAGATATAATCTTATTTTTCTTCCGTTTCGTTGGGTTTTAAGGAGTGCATGTCTAAATGGGCTTTAGTGTGGACCTGTTGGAATTTCAACCGAGTAAAAATTTTAGATAATGAGGTTAAGATATATAATCATGTTTAAATTCCCATAACTAAATTTTTTAAGTCATAAAATGTGATTTAATCTTATTTTTCGTTCGTTTTGTTGGGGTTTTAGGCGTGCATGTCAAAATAGGCTTTACAGTGGACCCGTTGGAATTTTAACCGAGTAAAAAGTTTTAAAATTGAGGTTAAACTGTATAATCATGTTCAAAAGCCCATAAATAAATATTTTAAATCATAAAATTTTATTTAATCTTATTTTTCGGCCATTTTATTGAGTTTAAGGCATGCATGTCTAAATAGACTTTCTAGTGGACTCGTTGGAATTTTAACCGAGTAAAAAGTTTTGAAAATGAGGTTAAGATATATAATCTTGATCAAAAGCCCATAAATAAATATTTTAAGTAATAAAAATAGTTTTACTTATTTTTCTTCCGTTTTGTTGGGGTTTAAGGCGTGAATGTTTAAATGGGCTTTATAATGGACCCGTTGGAATTTTAACCGAGTAAAAAGTTTTAAAATTAAGGTTAAACTGTATAATCATGTTCAAAAGCCCATAAATAAATATTTTAAATCATAAAATTTGATTTAATCTTATTTTTCGGCCATTTTATTGAGTTTAAGGCGTGCATGTCTAAATAGACTTTCTAGTGGACTCGTTGGAATTTTAACCGAGTAAAAAGTTTTGAAAATGAGGTTAAGCTATATAATCTTGTTCAAAAGCCCATAAATAAATATTTTAAGTAATAAAAATAGTTTTACTTATTTTTCTTCCGTTTTGTTGGGGTTTAAGGGGTGAATGTTTAAATGGGCTTTATAATGGACCCATTGGATTTTTAACCGAGTAAAAATTCTAAAATTGAGGTTAAACTGTTTAATCATGTTCAAAATCCCATAACTAAATATTTTAAGTCATAAAATTTGATTTGAACTTATTTTGCAGCCATTTTGTTGGGGTTTAAGGCGTGCATGTCAAAATGAGCTTTATAGTGGACCTGTTAGAATTTTAACTGAGTAAAAAGTTTTAAAATTGAGTGAAGCTATATAATCATATTCAAAAGCCCATAATCAAATATTTCAACTCATGAAATTTGATTTAATCTTATTCTGTGGCTGTTTTGTTGGGTTTAAGGCATGCATGTGAAATTAAGGTAAACATAAATAATCATACCCAAAATCCCATAATCAAGAATTTTAACTCATGAAATTTGATTTAATCTTATTTTGTGGCCGTTCTGTTTGGTTTAAGGCGTGCATGTATAAACGGGCTTATAGTTGACCCGTTGGAATTGTAACCGAGTACAAATTTTTGAAAAAGAGGTTAAGCAATATAATCATATTCCAAAGCCCATAATCAAATATTTTAACTCATAAAATTTGATTTAATATTATTTTGTAGCAGTTTTGTTGGGGTGTAAGGCGTGCAAGTCTAAATGGGATTTACTGTGGACCGAAATTTTAATCGAGCAAAATTTTCGAAAAAAGAGGTTAAGCTATATAATCATGTTCAAAAGCCCATAATAAATATTTTAAGTCATAAAATGTGATTTAATCTTATTTTTCCTCCATTTTGTTGGGGTTTAAGGCGTGCATGTCTAAATGGCTTTACAATGCACCCGTTGCAATTTTAACATAGTAAAAAGTTCTAAAATTGAGATTAAGCTATATAATCATATTCAAAAGACCATAATAAAAAATTTTAACTCATAAAATTTGATTCAATCTTATTTTGTGGCTGTTTTGTTGGTTTTAAGGCGTGCATGTCTAAATGGGCTTTACAGTGGACCCGTTGGAATTTAACTGAGTAAAAATTTATAAAAATTAGGTTAACCTATATAATCATGTTAAAAATCCTATAACTAAATATTTTAAGTCATATAAGGTGATTTAATCTTATTTTTCGGTCGTTTTGTTGGGTTTAAGACATGCTTATCTACATGGGCTTTGTAGTGGACCTATTGGAATTTTAACCGATTAAAAAGTTATGAAATTGAGGTTAAAGTATATAATCATATTCAAAAGCCTATAAATAAATATTTTAAGTCATAAAATGTGATTTAATCTTATTTTGTGGCCGTTTTGTTGGGGTTTAAGGCGTGCATGTCAAAATGGGTTTTACAATGGACCCTTTGGAATTTTAACCGAGTAAAAAGTTCTGAAAATGAGGTTAATCTATATAACCATGTTCAAAAGCCCTTAGTTAAATATTTTAAGTCATAAAATGTGATTTAATTTTATTTTTCGGCCATTTTGTTGGGTTTAAAGCGTGCATGTCTAAATAGGCTTTAGAGTAGACCCGTTGGAATTTTAACTGAGTAAAAATTTCTAAAAATGAGGTTAAGCTATATAATATTGTTCGAAAGGACATAACTAAATATTTTAAGTCATTAAATATGATTTAATCTTATTTTTCATCCGTTCTGTTGGGTTTAAGGCGTGCATGTCTAAATGGGCTTTATAGTGGACCCGTTGCAATTTTAACCGAATAAAAAGTTCTAAAATTGAGGTTAAACTATATAATCATTTTGAAAATCCCATAAATAAATATTTTTTGTCATAAAATTTGATTTAATCTTATTTTGCGGCCATTTTGTTGGAGTTTATGGCGTGCATGTCTAAATGGGCTTTACAGTGGACCCGTTGGAATTTTAACCGAGTAAAAAATTCTAAAATTTAGGTTAAGCTATATAATCTTATTCCAAAGCCCATAACCAAGTATTTTCAGTCATAAAATTTGATTTAATCTTATTTTGTGGCTGTTTTGTTGGGTTTAGGCTTGCATGTCTTAATGGGCTTTACAGTGGAACCATTTGAACTTTAAACGATTAAAAATTCTGAAAATGAGGTTAAGCTATATAATCATGTTCAAAATCCATAATAAATATTTTAAGTCATAAAATGTGATTTAATCTTATTTTTCGGTCCTTTTGTGGGGTTTAAGACGAACATGTCTAAATGGGTTTTATAGTTGACTCGTTGGAATTTTAACTGATTAAAAGGTTTTGAAATTGAGGTTAAGCTATATAATCATATTCAAAATCTCATAATAATATATTGTAATGCCCGGAAATTGGGCCTAGAAGTTAATCGAATCTATTAGACGGTTCGGGGGAATCGAGTTAGTTTCTGGAATTAAATCTTATAAAATTGTTTTGGTTAAAATAAAATGTGGAAAAAATGTTATAAAATACTTCATTGATATTTTAAGCATCTTGGTAAATTAAATTTGAAGTAATTAATTCTGATTTTGGAACATTTTGGTCTAGTGACTAAAATAAAAAGTTTTAAAACTATTTTTGGTGACTAAGTCATAAAAGGGTCAAAACTTAGAATCTTTAAGGAGCTATTTGACCAAACTTTTTCATCAGATTTTCCCCTTAATTTAGGCTATTTTTAAAGTTTTTTAATTGGTTTATTATTAAAATAAAATAGGATTTAATAAAAGGATTTTTAGTTTTGCAAAATCACTTTCTTAGTTAACTACTTTTCTTCCAACTCTTTCTCTCAACTTTCCCAATAGCCAAACTAAGATTTTCACTCCAAAATTCTCAAGAATAAATTCCTATTGATTTTATTTTTGTTTCCTAATTGATTTCTTCAATTCTTATTGCAAAATGTACTTGGATTTCAGCCAAACTTTGCCAATTAAGGGAGAAATCAGCAATTAGAGGTGATTTCCGTTTCTATCCTCTAATTAAAGGCGATTTCCGTTATGGGATTTTGAACATGATTATGCAACTTAACCTCAATTTTAGAACTTTTTACTCTGTTAAAATTCCAACGGGTCCACTATAAATCCAATTAAGACATCCACTCCTTAAACCCCAACATAACAGCCGAAAATAAGATTAAATCATATTTTATGACTTAAAATATTTATTTATGGGCTTTTGAACATGATTATACAGCTTAACCTCAATTTTAGAACTTTTTACTCGGTTAAACTTCCAATGGGTCACTATAAAGCCTATTTAGACATGCACGCCTTAAACCCCAACAAAACGGCCGAAAAATAAGATTAAATCACATTTTATGACTTAAAATATTTAGTTATGGTCTTTTGAACAAGATTATATAGCTTGACCTTATTTTCAAAAAAATTTACTTGCTTAAAATACCAATAAGTCCACTATAAATCCCATTTAGACATGCACGCCTTCAACCCCAACAAAACGGTCGAAAATAAGATTAAATCACATTTTTGGACTTCAAATATTTAGTTATGGGCTTTTGAACATGATTATATATCTTAACCTCTTTTTCAAAAAATTTTACTCTGTTAAAATTTCAACGAGTCCATTGGAAAGCCGATTTAGACATTTAAACACAACAAAAAATGCCACAAAGTACGATTAAATCAAATTTCATGAGTAAAAATATTTTATTATGGGCCATGGAATATGATTATATAGCCTAACCTTAATTTTAGAAATGTTTACTCGGTTAAAATTCCAACGGGTCCACTGTAAAGCCCATTTAGACATGCACGCCTTAAACCCAACAAAATGGCTACAAAATAAGATTCAATCACATGATATGACTTAAAATATTTAGTTATGGGCTATGGAATATAATTATATAGCTTAACATCAATTTCAAAACTTTTTACTCGATTAAAACTCCAACGGGTCCACTGTGAAGCCCATTTAGACATGCACCCCTTAAACCCCCAACAAAATGGCCGAAAAATAAGATTAAATCAAATTTAATGACTTAAAATATTTAGTTATGGGATTTTGAATATGATTATATAGCTTAACCTCAATTTTAAGAACTTTTTACTCAGTTAAAATTCCAACGGGTCTACGATAAAGCCCATTTAGACATGCACGCCTAATGGCCAAAAAATAATATTAAATCATATTTTATGTCTTAAAATATTCAGTTGTGGATTTCTGAATATGATTATATAACTTAACCTCTTTTTTAGAAATTTTTACTTAGTGAAAATTCCAACGGGTCCAATGTAAAGCCCATTTAAACATGCCCTCCTTAAACCCAGCAAAACGAACAGTTAGAAATGCATTCCTTAACCCCTAACAAAACGGCCGAAAATAAGATTAAATCACTAAAAATGAGGTTAATCTATATAATCATTTTCAAAAGCCCATAACTAAATATTTTAAGTCATAAAATGTGATTTAATCTTATTTTGCGGCCATTTTATTGGGTTTAAGGCGTGCATGTCTAAATAGGCTTTCCAGTGACCCATTGGAATTTTAACCGAGTTAAAAGTTCTTAAATGAGGTTAAGCTATATAATCGTGTTCAAAATCCCGTAACTAAATATTTTAAGTCTTAGAATATGATTTAATCTTATTTTTTGCCGTTTTGTGGCGTTTAAGGCGTGCAACTCTGAATATGCTTTATAGAGGACTTGTTGTAATTTTAACCGGTAAAAAGTTTTGAAATTGAGGTTAAGCTATATAATTTTATTCAAAAGCCCGTAATCAAATATTTTAACTCATAAAATTTGATTCAATCTTATTTTGCAGCCATTTTGGTGGGGTTTAAGGCGTGCATGTCGAAATGTGCTTTATAATTGGCCCGTTGGAATTTTAACCAAGTAAAAAGCTCTCGATATGAGATCAGGCTATATAATCATGTTCAAAAGCCCATAACTAAATATTTTAAGTTATAAATTTAGATATAATCTTATTTTTCTTCCGTTTCGTTGGGTTTTAAGGAGTGCATGTCTAAATGGGCTTTACTGTGGACCTGTTGGAATTTCAACCGAGTAAAAATTTTAGAAAATGAGGTTAAGCTATATAATCATGTTTAAATTCCCATAACTAAATTTTTTAAATCATAAAATTTGATTTAATCTTATTTTTCGGCCATTTTATTGAGTTTAAGGTGTGCATGTCTAAATAGACTTTCTAGTGGACTCGTTGGAATTTTAACCGAGTAAAAAGTTTTGAAAATGAGGTTAAGCTATATAATCTTGTTCAAAAGCCCATAAATAAATATTTTAAGTAATAAAAACAGTTTTACTTATTTTTCTTCCGTTTTGTTGGGGTTTAAGGCGTGAATGTTTAAATGGGCTTTATAATGGACCCGTTGGGTTTTTAACCGAGTAAAAAGTTCTAAAATTGAGGTTAAACTATTTAATCATGTTCAAAATCCCATAACTAAATATTTTAATTCATAAAATTTGATTTGAACTTATTTTGTAGCCATTTTGTTGGGGTTTAAGGCGTGCATGTCAAAATGAGCTTTATAATGGACCTGTTAGAATTTTAACTGAGTAAAAAGTTCTAAAATTGAGTGAAGCTATATAATCATATTCAAAAGCCCATAATCAAATATTTTAACTCATGAAATTTGATTTAATCTTATTCTATGGTTGTTTTGTTGGGTTTAAGGCATCCATGTGAAATTATGGTAAATATAAATAATCATACCCAAAATCCCATAATCAAGAATTTTAACTCATGAAATTTGATTTAATCTTATTTTGTGGCCGTTCTGTTTGGTTTAAGGCGTGCATGTATAAACGGGCTTATAGTTGACCCGTTGGAATTGTAACCGAGTACAAATTTTTGAAAAAGAGGTTAAGCAATATAATCATATTCTAAAGCCCATAATCAAATATTTTAACTCATAAAATTTGATTTAATATTATTTTGTGGCAATTTTGTTGGGGTGTAAGGCGTGCATGTCTAAATGGGATTTACTGTGGACCGAAATTTTAATCGAGCAAAAATTTCGAAAAATGAGGTTAAGCTATATAATCATGTTCAAAAGCCCATAATAAATATTTTAAGTCATAAAATGTGATTTAATCTTATTTTTCCGCCATTTTGTTGGGGTTTAAGGCGTGCATGTCTAAATGGCTTTACAATGCATCCGTTGCAATTTTAACATAGTAAAAAGTTCTAAAATTGAGATTAAGCTATATAATCATATTCAAAAGACCATAATAAAAAATTTTAACACATAAAATTTGATTCAATCTTATTTTGTGGCCGTTTTGTTGGTTTTAAGGCGTGCATGTCTAAATGGGCTTTACAATGGACCCGTTGGAATTTAACTGAGTAAAAATTTATAAAAAGTAGGTTAACCTATATAATCGTGTTAAAAATCCTATAACTAAATATTTTAAGTCATATAATGTGATTTAATCTTATTTTTCGGTCGTTTTGTTGGGTTTAAGACATGCTTATCTACATGGGCTTTGTAGTGGACCTGTTGGAATTTTAACCGATTAAAAAGTTATGAAATTGAGGTTAGAGTATATAATCATATTTAAAAGCCTATAAATAAATATTTTAAGTCATAAAATGTGATTTAATCTTATTTTGTGGCCGTTTTGTTGGGGTTTAAGGCGTGCATGTCAAAATGGGTTTTACAATGGACCCTTTGGAATTTTAACCGAGTAAAAAGTTCTGAAAATGAGGTTAATCTATATAACCATGTTCAAAAGCCCTTAATTAAATATTTTAAGTCATAAAATGTGATTTAGTTTTATTTTTCGGCCGTTTTGTTGGGTTTAAGGCGCGCATGTCTAAATGGGCTTTATAGTGGACCCGTTAAAATTTTAACTGAGTAAAATGATCTAAAATTGACGTTAAACTGTATAATCATTTTCAAATCCCATAACTAAATATTTTTAAGTCATATAATTTGATTTAATCTTATTTTGCAACCATTTTGTTGGGGTTTAAGGCGTGCATGTCTAAATGGGCTTTATAGTGGTCCCTTTGGAATTTTAACCGAGTAAAAAGTCTTGAAATTGAGGTTAATATGTATAATTATATTCAAAAGCCCCTAATCAAATATTTTAACTCATAAAATTTATTTAATCTTATTTTGTGGTTGTTTTGTTGGGTTTAAGGCGTGCATGTTTCAACGGGATTTACAATGGACCCGTTGGAATTTTAACCAAGTAAAAAAGTTCTAAAATTGTGGTTAAACTATATAATCTTGCTCAAAAATCCCATAAATAAATATTTTAAGTCATAAAATGTGATTCAATCTTATTTTGCGGCCATTTTTTGGGGTTTAAGGCGTGCATGTCTAAATGAGCTTTACTGTAGACCCGTTGGAATTTTAACTAAGTACAATTTTCTAAAAATGAGGTTAAGCTATATAATATTGTTCAAAAGCACATAACTAAATATTTTTAGTCATAAAATATGATTTAATCTTATTTTTTAGTCGTTTTGTTGAGTTTAAGGCGTGCATGTCTAAATGGGCTTTATAGTGGACCCGTTGGCATTTTAACCGAATAAAAAGTTCTAAAATTGAGGTTAAACTATATAATCATTTTCAAAATCCCATAAATAAATATTTTTAGTCATAAAATTTAATTTAATCTTATTTTGCGGCCATTTTGTTGGAGTTTATGGCGTGCATGTCTAAATGGGCTTTACAGTATTTTCAGTCATAAAATTTAGGTTAAGCTATATAATATTATTCCAAAGCCCATAATCAAGTATTTTCAGTCATAAAATTTGATTTAATCTTATTTTGTGGCCGTTTTGTAGGGTTTAGGCTTGCATGTCTTAATGGGCTTTATAGTGGACCCGTTTGAACTTTAAACGAATAAAAATTCTGAAAATGAGGTTAAGCTATATAATCATGTTCAAAATCCATAACTAAATATTTTAAGTCATAAAATGTGATTTAATCTTATTTTTCGATCGTTTTGTGGGGTTTAAGACGTGCATGTCTAAATGGGTTTTATAGTTGACTCGTTGGAATTTTAAAAGGTTCTGAAATTGAGGTTAAGCTATATAATCATATTCAAAAGCTCATAATAATATATTGTAATGCCCGGAAATTGGGCCTAGAAGTTAATCGAATCTATTAGACGGTTCGGGGGAATCGAGTTAGTTTCTGGAATTAAATCTTATAAAATTGTTTTGGTTAAAATAAAATGTGGAAAAAATGTTATAAAATACTTAATTGATATTTTAAGTATCTTGGTAAATTAAATTTGAAGTAATTAATTCTGATTTTGGGACATTTTGGTCTAGTGACTAAAATAAAAAGTTTTAAAACTATTTTTGGTGACTAAGTCGTAAAAGGGTCAAAACTTAGAATCTTTAAGGAGCTATTTGACCAAACTTTTTCATCAGATTTTCCCCTTAATTTAGGCTATTTTTAAAGTGTTTTTAATTGGTTTATTATTAAAATAAAATAGGATTTAATAAAAGGATTTTTAGTTTTGCAAAATCACTTTCTTATGTAAGTACTTTTCTTCCAACTTTTCTCTCAACTTTCCCAGCAGCCAAACTAAGATTTTCACTCCAAAATTCTCAAGAATAAATTCCTATTGATTTTATTTTTGTTTCTTAATTGATTTCTTCAATTCTTATTGCAAAATGTACTTGGATTTCAACCAAACTTTGCCAATTAAGGGAGAAATCAGCAATTAGAGGTAATTTCCGTTTCTCTCCTCTAATTAAAGGTGATTTCCGTTATGGGCTTTTGAACATGATTATACAACTTAACCTCGATTTTAGAACTTTTTCCACAGTTAAATTCTAACGGGTCCATTGTGAAGCCCATTTAGACAAGCACACCATAAACCGCTTTTGAACATGATTATACAACTTAACCTCAATTTTAGAACTTTTTACTCGGTTAAAATTCAAATGGGTCCACTGTAAAGCCCATTTAAACATGCACGCCTAAAATCCAGCAAAACAGCCACAAAATAAGAGTAAAACAAATTTTATGAGTTAAATATTTGATTATAGGATATGGAATATGATTATATAGCTTAACCTCATTTTCAAAAATTTTTACTCGTTTAAAATTCGAACGGGTCCACTGTAAAGCCCATTTAGACATGCACGCCTTAAACCCAACAAAATGGTCACAAAATAAGATTGAATCAAATTTTGTGAGTTAAAATTTTTTACAATGGGCTTTAGAATATGATTATATGGCTTAACCTCAATTTCAAAACTTTTTACTCGGTTAAAATTTCATCGGATCCACTGTAAAAGCCCATTTAGACATGCACGCCTTAAACCCCAAAAAATGGCCAAAAATAAGATTAAATCAAATTTATGACTTAAAATATTTAGTTTTGCACTTTTGAACATGATTATACAGGTTAACCTCAATTTTAGAACTTTTTACTTGGCTAAAATTCCAACGGAGCCGTTGTCAAGCCCATTGAGACATGCACGCCTTAAACAACAAAACGGCCGAAAAATAAGATTAAATCACATTTTATGACTTCAAATATTTAGTTATGGGCTTTTGAACATGATTATATAGCTTAACCTCATTTTCAAAACTTTTTACTCGGTTAAAATTCTAACGGGTCTATTGTAGAGCCCATTTAGACATGCAGACCTTAAATCAACACAAAACGGCCAAAAAATAAGATTAAATCACATTTTATGACTTAAAATTTTTATTTATGGGCTTTTGAACATTATTGTACAACTTAACCACAATTTTATAACTTTTTGCTCGGTTAAAATTCCAATGGGTCCACTGTGAAGCCCAATTAGACAAGCATGCCATAAACTCCAACAAAACGGCAGAAAAATAAGATTAAATCTCATTTTATGACTTAAAATAGTTAGTTATTGTCTTTTGAACATGATTATACAGCTTAACCTCATATTCAGAAATTTTTACTCGTTAAAATTCCAACAGGTTCACGGTAAAGCCCATTTCAACATGCATGCCTAAAATCCAGCAAAAGACCCACAAAATAAGATTAAATCAAATTTTATGAGTTAAATATTTGATTATGGGATATGGAATATGATTATATAGCTTAACCTCATTTTTAGAACTTTTTACATGTTTAAAATTCCAACGGGTCCACTGTAAAGCCCATTTAAACATGCACGCCTGAAATCTAGCAAAATAGCCACAAATTAAGATTAAATCAAATTTTATGAGTTAAATAATTGATTATGGGATATGGAATATGATTATATATCTTAACCTCATTTTCATAAATTTTCACACGTTTAAAATTCCAACAGGTCCACTGTAAAGCCCATTTAGACATGCATGCTTTAAACCCAACAAAACGGCCACAAAATAAGATTAAATCAATTTTTATGAGTTAAATTTTTTGATAAAGGGCTTTAGAATATGATTATATGGCTTAACCTCAATTTCAAAACTTTTTACTCGGTTAAAATTCTATCGAGTCAACATTGAAGCCCATTTGACAAGCACGCCCTAAACACCAACAAAACAACCGAAAAATAAGATTAAGACAAATTTTATGACTTAATATATTTAGTTACGGGATTTTGAAAATGATTATACAGCTTAACCTTAATTTAGAACTTTTTACTCGTTTAAAATTCCAACGAGTCTACTATAAAGCCCGTTTATACTTGCACGCCTTAAACCCCCAACAAAACGGCCGAAAAATAAGATTAAATCATATTTTATGACATAAAATATTTAGTTATTGGCTTTTGAACATGATTATATAGCTTAACCTCATTTTCAAAAATTTGCACTCTGTTAAAATTCCAACATGTCCACTGTAAAGCCCATTTAGACATGCAAGCCTTAAACCCAACAAAACGGCTGCAAAATAAGATTAAATCAAATTTCATGAGTTAATATATTTGATTATGGGCTTTTGAATATGATTATATAGCTTAACCTCAATTTCAAAACTTTTTACTCGGTTAAAATACCAACGGGCCCATTGTAAAGCCCATTTAGATATGCACGCCTTAAACCCCAACAAAGCGGCCGAAAAATAAGATTAAATCAAATTTTATGACTTAAAATATTTAGTTATGGGATTTTGAACATGATTATATAGCTTAGCATCATTTTCAGAAATTTTTACTCATTAAAATTCCAACGGGTCCACTGTGAAGCCCATTTAAACACACACTCCTTAAACCAAACAAAACGACCACTAAATAAGATTAAATCAAATTTTATGAATTAAAATATTTAGTTTCAGGATTTTGAACATAATTATACAGCTTAACCTCAATTGTAGAACTTTTTACTCAGTTAAAATTCCAATGGGTCCACTATAAGCCCATTTAGACATGCACACCTTAAACCCAACAAAACGGCCACAAAATAAGATTAAATCAAATTTCATGAGTTAAAATATTTGATTATGGGATATAGAATATGATTATATAGATTAAACTCATTTTCAAAATTTTTTATTCTGTTAAAATTCTAACGGGGCCATTGTAAAGCCCATTTAGACATGCACGCCTTAAACCCAACAAAACGGCCACAAAATAAGATTAATCAAAGTTAATGAGTTAAAATATTTTATTATGGGCTTTAGAATATGATTATTTGGCTTAACCTCAATTTCAAAACTTTTTACATGGTTAAAATTCCAACGGGTCCACTGTGAAGCCCATTTAGACATGCACGCGTTAAACCCCAACAAATCGGTCGAAAAATATGATTAAATCACATTTTAAGACTTAAAATATTTACTTATGGGCTTTTGAACATGATTATACAGCTTAACCTCAATTTTAGAACTTTTTACTTGGTTAAAATTCCAACGGGGCCACTGTAAAGCCCATTTAGACTTGCACGCCTTAAATCCCAACAAAACGGCCAAAAAATAAGATTAAATCATATTTTACGACTTAAAATATTTATTTTATGAGCTTTTGAACTTGATTAGCTTAACCTTATTTTCAAAAATTGTACTCGGTTAAAATTCCAACAGGTCCATTGTAAAGCCCATTTAGACATGCACTCCTTAAACTCAACAAAACGGCCGCAAAATAAGATTAAATCAAATTTCATAAGTTAACATATTTGATTATGGGCTTTTGAATATGATTATATAGCTTAACCTCAATTTCAGAATCTTTTTACTCAGTTAAAATTCCAACGGGCCTATTGTAAAACCCATTTAGACATGCGCGCCTTAAACCCCAACAAAACGGTCGAAGAATAAGATTAAATCAAAGGAAAAAGGAAGAATAAGATGCCCATTTTGCATTGTTCTTCAGACCTTTCGAGGAAAGAAGCTATATGCTAAATTGTCAAAAGCTGTTTTATTAGTTATGTGGATTGGGCAATGGGAATAAGAATATACCTCAAGAAAGTACAAAATTATAGTTGAATGGAAACCTCTGAAAAATGTTTTAGAGGTTCAGAATTTCTTGATGATTGTCTCCTCATTGACCAAGCTATTGAGGAAAGAAATGTCGTTGAGTTAAACAGATCAATGCTAAGAAATCTTTGAGACATTAAAGGAGATCTTAATAGAAGCCACGGTACCAGTACAACTAGAATCAGGTAAAGATTATGTGGTGTATAGCGATGCTTCTTATACCAGTTTGGGATGCGTACTTATGCAAGAAGGAAAAGTAATGGTCTATGCTTGAGACAACTTAAGATATATGAGAGGAATTATCTTACTTAGAATTTGGAGCTAGCAATGGTTGTATTTGCTTTAAAGGATATAGCATCATTATTTATACAGTGAACGATGCTATATTTATATAGGTTATAAAAGTTTAAAGTATATGCTTTCTAAAGAAGAGTTAAACTTGACGTAAAGAAGTTGGATTGAGCTTTTTAAGAATTATGATATGGTCATTGACTATCATCCAGAAAAAAGCTAATGTGATAGCTGACGCTCTCAGTCGAAAGACAATTGTTGCCATAAGAGCTATGAAGGCAAGATTGGCATTAAAAGAAGATGGTGTTTTGATTGTCAAGTTAACAATAAAATTTACCATATTGAATTAAATAAGATATCTTTAAAGAAAGGATGAGAAATGTTGTCAAGGTGCAAACAAGTGGAAAAGAGTGAAATTGAAAACTTGAAGTTAGGTTTGATAGATAATTGTATTATCAAGGAAGAATTTCTATCTCAATGATGGAAACTATATGTTGACCCTGAAAGAAAAGATATTTAATATGAAGTTAAGGATAAAGTATTCCTTAAAAGTTTCACCTTGGAAGAAGGTGTTATGGTTTGGACAAAAAGAAAGTTAATTTCAAAATTTATTGGGCTATAAGAAATTGTGAAAGGAGTTAGTCTTATAGTTAAGCTTAATAGTTAGCTTTATCTTTGGAAATGAAGAAGATTCATAATGTATCGATGCTCTAGAAATATTGATTAGACCTCTCACTTGTTGTTACTCCGGAGAAAATAGAGATTCAGTCAGATTTAAGCTATGAAAAAGAATTGGTAAAGATCATAGCACATAGAGTCAAAGAACTAAGAAAACAATACAATCCCGTTTGTCGAAGTTCTTTGACAAAAATCACAAGGTTAAAGAAACAATTTGAGAGAAATAAGAAGAAAATATAAGAAAATAGTTTTCTCACCTTTTGAATCAAGTGCGTGTTGAAAATTCGAGCACGAATTTTCTTAAGGGGAGAGAATTGTAATACTCCAAAATTTACTAAGTTGATTAAGGGTCATTTAGTACTAAGATAATAGCTTAAAAGCTAACTTAGAGACTAAAATGACAAAAAATGTGAAAGTTGGGATTTCTTTAATTATGGGTTTTGGAAAGGAAATTTCTAAGGTTTAAAGGTCTCATGTGATCATTGGAATTTTAATTAAGTAAAAATTTCAGAATTTGAGGTTAAGCTATATAATCATGTTCAAAAGCCCATAACTAAAATTTTTAAGTCATAAAATGTGATTTAATCTTATTTTTCGGCCATTTTGTTGGGGTTTTTGGCGTGCATGTCTAAACGGGCTTTACAGTGGACCCATTGGAATTGTAACCGAGTAAACATTTTTGAAAATGAGGTTAAGCTATATAATCATATTCAAAAGCCCGTAATCAAATATTTTAACTTATAAAATTTGATTTAATCTTATTTTGTAGCCGTTTTGTTGGGTTAAGTTGTGCATGTCAAATGGGCTTTACAGTGGACCCGTTGAAATTTTGACTGAGTAAACATTTTTGAAAATAATGTTAAGCTATATAATCAAGTTCAAAAGCCCATATATAAATATTTTAATTCATAAAATGTGATTTAATCTTATTTTTCGGCCGATTTATTGGGGTTTAAGGCATGCATGTCTAAATGGGCTTTACAGTGGACCCGTTAGAATTTTAACTAAGTAAAAAGTTATAAAATTGAGGTTAAGATGTATAATCATGTTCAAAAGCCCATAAATAAATATTTTAAATTCATAATATTTGATTTAATCTTACTTTGTGTCCATTTTGTTGGGTTTTAAGGGGTGCATGTCTAAATGGTCTTTAGAGTGGACCCGTTAGAATTGTAATTGAGTAAAAAGCTCTGAAATTGAGGTTAAACTATATAATCATATTCAAAAGTCCATAATCAAATATTTTAACTCATAAAATTTGATTTAATCATATTTTGTGGCCGTTTTGTTGGGTTTAAGACGTGCATGTCTAAATGGGCTTTATAGTGGACCCGTTGGAATTTTGACATAGTATAAATTTTTGAAAATAAAGTTAAGCTATATAATCAAGTTCAAAAGCCTATAACTAAATATTTTAAGTCATAAAATATAATTTAAATCTTATTTTTCGGCCGTTTTATTGGGTTTAAGGCTTGCATGTCTAAACTGGCTTTACAGTGGACTAGTTGGAATTTTAACCGAGTAAAAAGTTATAAAATTGAGGTTAAGCTATATAATCATGTTCAAAAGCTCATAAATAAATATTTTAATTCATTAATTTTATTTAATCTTATTGTGTGGTCGTTTTATTGGGTTTAAGGCGTGCATTTTTAAATGTGCTTTACAGTGATACCGTTGGAATTTTAATTAAGTAAAAATTTTAGAAATTGATGTTAAGGTGTATAATCATGTTCAAAAGCCAATAACTAAACATTTTAAGTCATAAAATATGATTTAAACTTATTTTTTGGCCATTTTGTTGGGGTTTAAGGCGTGCATGTCTAAATGGGCTTTACAGTGGATCCGTTGGAATTTTAAGCGAGTAAAATTTTTTGAAAATGAGGTTTAGCTATATAATCATTTTAAAAATCCCATAATAAAATATTTTAACTCATAAAATTTGACTTAATCTTATTTTGTGGCCATTTTGTTGGGTTTAAGGTGTGCATGTCTAAATGGGCTTTACAGTGGACCCTTAAATTTTGACCGAGTAAAAATTTTAAAAAAGAGATTAAGTTATATAATATTGTTTAAAAACACAGAACTAAATATTTTAATTCATAAAATATGATTTAATCTTATTTTTTGGCCGTTTTGTTAGGTTTAAGGCATGCTTGTCTAAATGGACTTATAGTGGACTTGTTGGAATTTTAACAGAGTAAAAATTTTCTGAAAATGATGTTAAGCTATATATTCATTTTCAAAATCCCATAAATAAATATTTTAAGTCATAATACTTGATTTAATCTTATTTTTCGGCCGTTTTGTTGGGGTTTAAGGTGTGTCTAAATGGGCTTTACAGTGGGCCCATTGGAATTTTAACAAAATAAAAAGTTCTAAAATTGAGTTAAGCTATACAACCATGTTCAAAAGTCCATAACTAAATATTTTAATTCATAAAATTTGATTTAATCTTGTTTTTTGGCCATTTTGTTGGGGTTTAAGGTGTGCATGTCTAAATGGGCTTTACAGTGGACCCGTTAAAATTTTAACCGAGTTAAAATTTCTGAAAATGAGGTTAAGCTATATAATCATGTTCAAAAGCCAATAAATAAATATTTTAACTCATAAAATGTAATTTATCTTATTTTTCGTTCGTTTTGTTGGGGTTTAAGGCGTGCATGTCTAAACGGGCTTTATAGTGGACCCGTTGGAATTTTAACCGAGTAAAAAGTTCTAAAATTGTGGTTAAGCTGTATAATCATGTTCAAAAGCCCATAACTAAATATTTTAATTCATAAAATTTGATTTAAACTTTCTTTGCGGCCATTTTGTTGGGGTTTAAGGCGTGCATGTTTAAATGGGCTTTACAGTGGACATGTTGGAATTGTAACCAACTAAAAAGCTCTGAAATTGAGGTTAAGTTATATAATCATATTCAAAAGCCCATAATCAAATATTTTAACTCATAAAATTTGATTTAATCTTATTTTTTGGCCATTTTGTTGGGTCGAAGGCGTGCATGTCTAAATGGGCTTTACAGTGGACCCGTTGGAATTTTGACCGAGTACAAAATTTTGAAAATAGTTAAAAATCCCATAAAAAATATTTTAAGTCATAAAATGTGATTTAATCTTATTTTTCGGCCGTTTTATTGATGTTTAAGGAGTGCATGTCTAAACGGGCTTTACAATGGACCCGTTGGAATTTTAACCGAGTAAAAAGTTATAAAATTGAGGTTAAGCTGTATAACCATGTTCAAAACACCATAACTAAATATTTTAATTAATAAAATTTGATTTAATCTTATTGTGTGGCCGTTTTATTGGGTTACAGGCGTGGATTTTTAATGTGCATTACAGTGATCCCATTGGAATTTTAATTAAGTTAAAATTTCCTAATTTGAGGTTAAGCTATATAATCATGTCCAAAAGCCCATAACTAAATTTTTAAGTCATAAAATGTGATTTAATCTTATTTTTCGGCCATTTTGTTGGGGTTTTTGGGGTGCATGTCTAAATGCGCTTTACAGTGGACCCGTTTGAATTGTAACCGAGTAAAATTTTTTAAAAATGAGGTTAAGCTACATAATCATATGCAAAATCCTGTAATCAAATATTTTAACTTGTAAAATTTGATTTAATCTTATTTTGTGGCCGTTTTGTTCGGTTTAAGTTGTGCATGTCAAATGGGATTTATAGTGGACCCGTTGAAATTTTGACCGAGTAAAAATTTTTAAAAATGAGGTTAAGCTATATAATCATGTTCAAAAGCCCATAAATAAATATTTTAAGTCATAAAATGTGATTTAATCTTATTTTTTGTCCGTTTTGTTGGGGTTTAAGGTGTGCATGTCTAAACGGGCTTTATAGTGGACCCGTTGGAATTTTAACCGAGTAAAAAGTTCTAAAATTGTGGTTAAGCTGTATAATCATGTTCAAAAGCCCATAACTAAATATTTTAATTCATAAAATTTGATTTAAACTTTCTTTGCGGCCATTTTGTTGGGGTTTAAGGCGTGCATGTTTAAATGGGCTTTATAGTGGACATGTTGGAATTTTAACCGAGTAAAAAGCTCAAAAATTGAGGTTAAGTTATATAATCATATTCAAAAAGCCCATAATCAAATATTTTAACTCATAAAATTTGATTTAATCTTATTTTTTGGCCATTTTGTTGGGTCAAAGGCGTGCATATCTAAATGGGCTTTATAGTGAACCTATTGGAATTTTGACCGAGTAAAAAATTTTGAAAATAGTTAAAAAGCCCCTAAAAAATATTTTAAGTCATAAAATGTGATTTAATCTTATTTTTCGGCCGTTTTATTGGTGTTTAAGGTGTACATGTCTAAACGGGCTTTACAATGGACCCGTTGGAATTTTAAACGAGTAAAAAGTTATAAAATTGAGGTTAAGCTGTATAACCATGTTCAAAACACCATAAATAAATATTTTAATTCATAAAATTTGATTTAATCTTATTGTGTGGCCGTTTTATTGGGTTTCAGACGTGCATTTTTAAATGTGCATTACAGTGATCCCATTGGAATTTTAATTAAGTAAAAATTTTAGAATTTGAGGTTAAGCTAATATAATCATGTTCAAAAGCCCGTAAATAAATTTTTAAGTCGTAAAATGTGATTTCATCTTATTTTTCGGCCATTTTGTTGGGGTTTTTGGCGTGTATGTCTAAACGGGCTTTATAGTGGACCCGTTGGAATTGTAACCAAGTAAAAATTTTTGAAAATGAGGTTAAACTATGTAATCATATTCAAAAGCCCATAATCAAATATTTTAACTTATAAAATTTGATTTAATCTTATTTTGTGGTCGTTTTGTTGGGTTTAAGTTGTGCATGTCTAAATGGGCTTTACAAAGGACCCGTTGGAATTTTGACCGAGTAAAAATTTTTAAAAATAAAGTTAAGCTATATAATCAAGTTCAAAAGCCCATAAATAAATATTTTAATTCATAAAATATGATTTAATCTTATTTTTCGGCCGGTTTATTGGGGTTTAAGGCGTGCATGTCTAAATGGGCTTTACAGTGGACCCGTTGGAATTTTAACCGAGTAAAAAGTTATAAAATTGAAGTTAAGCTGTATAATCATGTTCAAAAGCCCATAAATAAATATTTTAAATTCATAAAATTTGATTTAATCTTACTTTGCGTCCATTTTGTTGGGTTTTAAGGCGTGCATGTCTAAATGGGCTTTAGAGTGGACCCGTTGGAATTGTAACCGAGTAAAAAGCTCTAAAATTGAGGTTAAGCTATATAATCATATTCAAAAGTCCATAATCAAATATTTTAACTCATAAAATTTGATTTAATCTTATTTTGTGGTCGTTTTGTTGGGTTTAAGGCATGTGCATGTCTAAATGGGCTTTAAAGTGGACCCGTTGGAATTTTGACGGAGTATAAATTTTTTGAAAATGAGGTTAAGCTATATAATCATGTTCAAAAGCCCATAAATAAATATTTTAAGTCATAAAATATGATTTAATCTTATTTTTCGGTGTTTTATTGGGGTTTAAGGTGTGCATGTCTAAACTGGCTTTAGAGTGGACCAGTTGGAATTTTAACCAAGTAAAAAGTTCTAAAATTGAGGTTAAGATATATAATCATGTTCAAAAGCTCATAAATAAATATTTTAATTCATTAATTTTATTTAATCTGATTGTGTTTATTGGGTTTAAAGCGCATTTTATTGGGTTTAAGCATGCATTTTTAAATGTGCTTTAAAATGATACTTTTGTTGAATTTTAATTAAGTAAAAATTTTAAAATTAAGTAAAAATTTTTAAAATGAGGTTAAGCTATATAATCATTTCAAAAGACAATAACTAAGCATTTTAAGTCACAAAATATGATTTAAACTTATTTTTTGGCCATTTTGTTTGGGGTTTAAGGCGTGCATGTCTAAATGCGCTTTATAGTGGATCCGTTGGAATTTTAACCGAAAAAAGTTTTTTTGAAATGAGGTTTAGCTATATAATCATTTTAAAAATCCCATAATAAAATATTTTAACTCATAAAATTTGATTTAATCTTATTTTGTGGCTATTTTGTTGGGTTTAAGGTGTGCATGTCTAAATGGGCTTTAAATGGACCCATTAAATTTTAACCGAGTAAAAAAATTTTAAAAATGAGGTTAAGCTATATAATATTGTTTAAAACCATATAACTAAATATTTTAAGTCATATAATATGATTTAATCTTATTTTTTTTTGGTTTTTTGTTGGGTTTAAGGCATGCTTGTCTAAATGGACTTATAGTGGACCTGTTGGAATTTTAACCGAGTAAAACTTTTTTTTGAAAATGATGTTAAGCTATATAATCATTTTCAAAATCCCATAACTAAATATTTTAAGTCATAAAACTTGATTTAATCTTATTTTTTTCTAAACCTTTTTTGGTGTTTTAATGTATGCATGTCTAAATGGGCTTTACAATGGGCCCGTTGGAATTTTAACAGAGTAAAAAGTTCTAAAATTGAGTTAAGCTATATAACCATGTTCAAAAGCCCATAACTAAATATTTTAATTCATAAAATTTGATTTAATCTTATTTTTTGGCCATTTTGTTGGGGTTTAAGGCGTGCATGTCTAAATGGGCTTTAAAGTGGACCCGTTAAATTTTAACCGAGTAAATTTTTTTGAAAATGAGGTTAAGCTATATAATCATGTTCAAAAGCCAATAAATAAATATTTTAAGTCATAAAATGTGATTTAATCTTATTTTTTGTCCGTTTTGTTGGGGTTTAAGGCGTGCATGTCTAAACGAGCTTTATAGTGGACCCGTTGGAATTTTAACCATGTAAAAAGTTCTAAAATTGTGGTTAAGCTGTATAATCATGTTCAAAATCCATAAATAAATATTTTAATTCATAAAATTTGATTTAAACTTTCTTTGTGGCCATTTTGTTGGGGTTTAAGGCGTGCATGTTTAAATGGGCTTTACAGTGGACATGTTGGAATTGTAACCGAGTAAAAAGCTCTGAAATTGAGGTTAAGTTATATAATCATATTCAAAAGCCCATAATCAAATATTTTAACTCATAAAATTTTATTTAATCTTATTTTTTGGCCATTTTGTTGGGTCAAGCGTCATGTGTCTAAATGGGCTTTATAGTGGACCTATTGGAATTTTGAACCATGTAAAAATTTTGAAAATAGTTAAATCATATTCAAAATCCCATAAAAAAATTTTTAAGTCATAAAATGTGATTTAATCTTATTTTTCGACCGTTTTATTGGTGTTTAAGGAGTGCATGTCTAAACGGGCTTTACAATGGACCCATTGGAATTTTAACCGAGTAAAAAGTTATAAAATTGAGGTTAAGCTGTATAATCATGTTCAAAAGCCCATAAATAAATATTTTAAATTCATAAAATTTGATTTAATCTTATTTTTTGGCCATTTTGTTGGGTTTTAAAGCGTGTGCATGTCTAAATGGGCTTTAGAGTGGACCCGTTGGAATTGTAACCGAGTAAAAAGCTCTTAAATTGAGGTTAAGCTATATAATCATATTCAAAAGTCCATAATCAAATATTTTAACTCATAAAATTTGATTTAATCTTATTTTTGGCCGTTTTGTTGCGTTTAAGACGTGCATGTCTAAATGGGCTTTATAGTGGACCCGTGGATTTTGACGGAGTATAAATTTTTGAAAATAAAGTTAAGCTATATAATCAAGTTAAAAAGCCCATAACTAAATATTTTAAGTCATAAAATATGATTTAATCTTATATTTCGACCATTTTATTGGGGTTTAAGGCGTGCATGTTTAAACTGCTTTACGGTGGACCAGTTGGAATTTTAACTGAGTAAAAAGATCTAAAATTGAGGTTAAGATATATAATCATGTTCAAAAGCTCATAAATAAATATTTTAATTCATTAATTTTATTTAATCATATTGTGGTCGTTTTATTGGGTTTAAGGTGTGCATTTTTAAATGTGCTTTACAGTGATACCGTTGGAATTTTAATTAAGTAAAAATTTTAGAAATTGAGGTTAATCTATATAATCATGTTTAAAAGCCGATAACTAAGCATTTTAAGTCATAAATTATGATTTAAACTTATTTTTGGCCATTTTGTTGGGGTTTAAGGCTTGCACGTCTAAATGGGCTTTACAGTGGATCCGTTGGAATTTTAACCGAGTAAAATTTTTTGGAAATGAGGTTTAGCTAAATAATCATTTTAAAAAGCCCATAATAAAATATTTTAACTCATAAAATTTGATTTAATCTTATTTTGTGGCCATTTTATTGGGTTTAAGGTGTGCATGTTTAAATGGGCTTTACAGTGGTCCCGTTAGAATTTTAACCGAGTAAAAATTTTAAAAATGAGGTTAAGCTATATAATATTGTTTAAAATCCCATAAATAAATATTTTAAGTCATATAATATGATTTAATCTTATTTTTTTGGTCGTTTTGTTGGGTTTAAGGCATGCTTGTCTAATTGGACTTATAGTGGACTTGTTGGAATTTTAACCGAGTAAAATTTTTTGAAAATGATATTAAGCTATATACTAATTTTCAAAATCCCATAACTAAATATTTTAAGTCATAAAACTTGATTTAATCTTATTTTTCGGTCGTTTTGTTGGTGTTTAAGGTATGCAAGTCTAAATGGGCTTTATAATGGGCCCGTTGGAATTTTAACAGAGTAAAAAGTTCTAAAATTGAGTTAAGCTATATAACCATGTTCAAAAGCCCATAAATAAATATTTTAATTCATAAAATTTGATTTAATCTTATTTTTTGGCCATTTTGTTGGGGTTTAAGGCGTGTATGTCTAAATGGGCTTTATAGTGGACCCGTTAAATTTTAACCGAGTAAAAATTTCTGAAAATGAGGTGAAGCTATATAATCATGTTCAAAAGCCAATAAATAAATATTTTAAGTCATAAAATGTGATTTAATCTTATTTTTCGTCCGTTTTGTTGGGGTTTAAGGTGTGTATGTCTAAACGGGCTTTATAGTGGACCCATTGGAATTTTAACCGAGTAAAAAGTTCTAAAATTGTGGTTAAGCTGTATAATCATGTTCAAAAGCCCATAAATAAACATCTTAATTCATAAAATTTGATTTGAACTTTCTTTGCAGCCATTTTGTTGGGGTTTACGGCGTGCATGTTTAAATGGGCTTTACAGTGGACATGTTGGAATTGTAACCGAGTAAAAAGCTCTGAAATTGAGGTTAAGTTATATAATCATATTCAAAAGCCCATAATCAAATATTTTAACTCATAAAATTTGATTTAATCTTATTTTTTGGCCATTTTGTTGGGTCGAAGGCGTGCATGTCTAAATGGGCTTCACAGTGGACCTCTTGGAATTTTCACCGAGTACAAATTTTGAAAATAGTTAAAAAGCCCATAAAAATATTTTAAGTCATAAAATGTGATTTAATCTTATTTTTGGACATTTTATTGGTGTTTAAGGAGTGCATGTCTAAACGGGCTTTACAATGGACCCGTTAGAATTTTAACGGAGTAAAAATTTATAAAATTGAGGTTAAGCTGTATAACCATGTTCAAAACACCATAACTAAATATTTTAATTCATAAAATTTGATTTAATCTTATTATGTGCCCGTTTTATTGGGTTTCAGGCGTGCATTTTTAAATGTGCATTACAGTGATCCCATTGGAATTTTAATTAAGTAAAAAATTCAGAATTTGAGGTTAAGCTATATAATCATGTTCAAAATCCCATAACTAAATTTTTAAGTCATAAAATGTGATTTAATCTTATTTTTCGGCCATTTTGTTGGGTGGTTTTGGCGTGCATGTCTAAACAGGCTTTACAGTGGACCCGTTGGAATTGTAACCGAGTAAAAATTTTTGAAAATGAGGTTAAGCTATGTAATCATATTCAAAAGCCCATAATCAAATATTTTAACTTATAAAATTTTATTTAATCTTATTTTGTGGCCGTTTTGTCCGAAAGTTGAGAAGGATATAGAGGATGCTTCTAATGGTAATTTAAATAATAAATGGTATGTAATTATGCTTGGCTGTCCAATGTGTAAGAAAAACTAAATTGGGAAAGATAGTTAAAATATTAACTATAGTGGAGAGAACGTAAGGAAAAAAGAATATTTTAAATTTGAAGGGTGGGGATCTGGAGAATAGAATAATTAATTTGGTCAAAATTTTTATATCAATAATAATAATAATAATAATAAGAATGGAAATAATGATAAAATTTGGTATATATCGGGTATGTGAGATAGTATTTTTAGATCTACTATTAAACAAGATGGTAGCTAGTAAATTAGAGGTGGGAGCACAGTTCAAATAATTATGGATTCGTAAGAACATAAAAAGGAGTTGATTTGGAGAGTAATAATCGATAATATTAGGAAGTTCTTCATAAAATAATTTATTTCCAGATTGACAAAGAAACAAAATTAAAGTTAGAGTTAAAGGAAACTTTAATTCCTTTGAGAAGGATATGGTAGTAATGAAATTGAATGTTAAGAAAAACTGTACCCCATAAATTGTTTTTGTGGCAATCATATTTATGGTAATAGTTCTTAGTACTAATATGGACGATATTCTAATTAAGGGCCTATCCATGTAAGAGGTAATAGGTTTAATGAGAGAAAAAATATCATTGTTGACTAAATTAATAATCAATGGAACGTTTATTGGTGGTTGCAAATTATAAAGGAAATTAATGGAATTAAAGTCAAGGTAGATCTTATTTTTAGGCGGATACAAATCCAATACTGAATTTGAATGGCAAATCAAAAGTTGAGGGGACAAATGGAAAGTTATTCGAATAAGATGGATTAATCGAATTCCCCATAATAGAATTGACAATAGTTTAATGTGAGATATGAAGTCATGGGTGCAAATAATCAATATAACAGTTGTAAATTTTTGTAGCTTTTGTTGAAACTTATTAGGGGGTACTAAGCAATGTAGTAATTTAGATATGATGATATTGAAGTAAAAAATTCTGGTGGTATTTGTGATAAATTTGAATTGATACAACCAGTAGGAGATTAGTAAGGTAGCCATGGAATGTAAAGTTAATGTGATATAATTCAAGAAAATTGAATTAACGTGAAAATAGTGTTGCATGTTATACATGAAAATCAACCAAGGTCGTAGAGACCAGGACAATTGCTGGGTGATACATTACACCTTATAAACTCTTTCCCCTGAATTATGCAGCAGGACAAGAGAGTAAAGTTGTAGAAGGTAATTGAGATTGTAATAAGATTAACTGAAGTGAACTGAAATATTAATGAAATGTAAATGTATTCCTTTGCTAGGTAAAAGATAAGGAAAAGCATAGGTAGGATGGAATGGGAAATGAGAAACAAGTGGAAAGGCAAAAAATATAAATGTTCTGGAGTTGTCAAGAAAACCTTAAAAAAATGTGACCAGTTTCTCCTTTGAAATGGGAAGGGGAAGCGAGTAGCAAACCATAAAATATTGGAATCAAATATAAGGGTGGAAACCCATATTCTAATAACAATACAAAAAACGTTATTAGACAAAATAGATGGGAAATAGTTGGTTAGAAAGAAAACAGAATGATCCTTGGCCATATTAGAAGGTTCAAAGACCAGCATATGTAATGTAATGAAAGAATTGTAACAATATAAAAAATATATCCAGATATGGTTGAGTGATTGGAAGGGATAAATTGAACCATGAGGGGATCGAAAAACCTCACCTCTCAGTGATGAATGGTCATAACAGGCTCTAAAAGTTGTCCAGAACTAGTGATGCAACATACTCAATTGCGTCAAAAACCCAGCATGAGCGTTTAGATCCAAAATTCCAGAGCTTGGATGTGGCTCACTTGCCGTAGGAGAAAAAGGTGTAAAGCAGAGTAGTGCCGATGTTGCTGGTCTGTACTTCATAGAGGCAGATCAGCGGAGGTGGGGGAAGGTTGAGAAAGGCTGAGTGAAAGAAGTGTTGAAGAGGATGAGAGAATTTCGATCGACACCCGTTGGAATTTTAACCGTGTAAAAAGTTCTAAAATTGAGTTTAAGCTGTATAATCAAGTTCAAAAGCCCATAACTAAATATTTGAAGTCATAAAATTTAATTTAATCTTATTTTTTGACCATTTTATTGGGGTTTAAAGTGTGCATGTCTAAATGGGCTTTACAAAGTGGACACGTTGGAATTTTAACCAAGTAAAAAGTTCTAAAATTGAGGTTAAAATGTATAATCATATTCAAAAGACCCATAAATAAATATTTTAATTCATAAAATTTGATTTAATCTTATTTTTCGCCATTTTATTGGGGGTTTAAAAGTGCGTGCATGTCTAAATGGGCTTTTACAAAGGACCCGTTGGAATTTTAACCTAGTAAAAAGTTCTAAAATTGAGTTTAAGCTGTATAATCATTTTCAAAAGCCCATAAATAAATATTTTAAGATATAAAATTTGATTTAATATTATTTTTGCCCATTTTTTGGGTTTAAGAGGTGCATGTCTAAATGGGCTTTATGGGACCCGTTAAATTTTAACCAAGTAAAAAGTTTTAAAATTGAGTTTAAGATATATAATCATATTTAAAAGCCCATAATCAAATATTTTAACTCATAAAATTTTATTTAATCTTATTTTGTGTCCATTTTGTTGAGGTTTAAGATGTACATGTCTAAATAGGCATTATAGTGGACCCGTTGGAATTTTAACCGATTAAAAATTTATGAGAAATTGTGGTTAATCTATATAATCATATTCAAAAGCCCTTAATAAAATATTTTTACTCATAAATTTGATTTAATCTTATTTTGTGGCCATTTTGTTGGGGTTTAAGGTGTGCATCTCTAAATGGGCATTATTGTGGACCCGTTGGAATTTTAACCGAGTAAAAAGTTCTAAAATTGAGGTTAAGCTGTATAATAATGTTTAAAATCGCAATAAATAAATATTTTAAGTCATAAAATTTGATTTAATCTTATTTTGGCTGTTTTGTTGGGGTTTAAGGCATGCATGTCTAAATGGGCTTCATAGTGGACCCGTTGGATTTTAACCGAGTAAAAAGTTTTAAAATTGAGTTTAAGCTATATAATCATATTCAAAAGCCTATAATCAAATATTTTAAGTCATAAAATTTGATTTAATCTTATTTTTGTAGCCGTTTTATTGGGGTTTAAAGGCGTGCATGTCTAAATGGGCTTCATAGTGGACCCGTTGGAATTTTAACCGAGTAAAATTATAAAATTGAGGTTATTCTATATAATCATGTTCAAAAGACCATAACTAAATATTTTAAGTCATAAAATTTGATTTAATCTTATTTTTTTTAGCCATTTTGTTGGGGGTTTAAGGCATGCATGTCTAAATGGGCTTTATAGTGGACCCGTTGGAAAAAGTTTTGAACCCTAGTAAAAAGTTCTAAAATTGAGGTTAAGCCCCTATAATCATTTTCAAAAAATGATAAATAAATATTTTAAGTCCTAAAATATGATTTAATCTTATTTTTGGCCTTTTTTATGTTTTAAAACGTAAACATGTCTAAATAGACGACATAGTCCAAAAAGCCCTAGGGTAATAGTGTTCATCATCCTAACAAAACAAAAACTTTTGAAATCTTCATTGTTAAGCTATATAATCAAGCTCAAAAGCCCATAAATAGAAAATCATTTGATTTCATAAAATTTTATTCAATCTTATTTTGTGTCCGTTTTGTTGGGTTTAAGGACCATGCATGTCTAAATGGGAATTATAGCAATAATCTGGACCTTTGTGAATTTTAATCCGATTAAAAAGTTTTGAGAATTAGTTTAATCTATATAATCATATTCAGTAGCCCATAATCAAATATTTTTACTCAAATGAAATTTGATTTTTAAATCTTATTTTGTGACTTTTGTTGGGACAAGCAAGAGTCGTTCGTCCATGTCAAAATGGGCTTCATTGATGTTGCCACCGAATTTTAAAGAAAGTAAAAATTGATTCTAAAATTGAGGTTAGATCCAGTATAATAATGTTTAAAAGCCCATAAATAAATATTTTAAGTCATAAAATTTGATTTAATCTTGTTTTTCATAAGCTTTAATGGGTTTTTTAGATAGAATTGATGTTATAAATGAGATTCAAGTCAGTGGACCCGTTGGAATTTTAACCGAGTAAAAAGTTCTAAAATTGAGGTTAAGGTGTATAATCATGTTCAAAAGCCTATAACTAAATATTTTAAGTCATAAAATTTAATTTAATCTTATTTTCCTGCCATTTTGTTTGGGTTTAAAGGCGTGCATGTTTAAATGGGCATCATAGTGGACTTGTTAGAATTTTAACCGAGTAAAAATTTCTAAAATTGAGGTTAAGTTATAGAATCATATTCAAAATACCATAATAAATATTTTAATACATAAAATTTGAATAAATCTTATTTTTCGCCATTTTATTGGGGTTTAAGGCCTTAATGTCTAAATAGGCATTATAGTGGACCCGTTGGAATTTTAACTTAGTAAAAAGTTCTAAAATTGAGGTTAAGCTATATAATCATTTTCAAAAGCCCATAAATAAAATATTTTAACTCATAAAATTTGATTTAATCTTATTTTTTGGCCATTTTTTGGGGTTTAAGATGTGCATGTCTAAATGGGTTTTACAAAGGGACCCATGAAATTTTAACCTAGTAAAAAGTTTTGAAATTGAGGTTAAGGTGTATAATCATATTCAAAAGCCCATAATAAAATATTTTAACTCATAAAATTTGATTTAATCTTATTTTTGTGTCCGTTTTGTTGGGGTTTAAGGCATGCATGTAAATGGGCTTCTTGGCCTAGACTGGATTTTTAACCGAGAAAAGAACTAATATTGAGGTTAAGCTATATAATCAAAAAAATTCCATAAAGAAATATTTTAACTCATGAAATTTTTTTTTTTAATTTATTTTGTACCATATTTGTTAATCCTTAAGGCATGCATCTCTAAATCATTATAAAAAGGATCCACGCAAGTTCAACAATATCAAACCAATCATAAAAATGAGGTTACATGCTATAAAATCATGTTCAAAAACCCATAATTAAAAATTTTAAAAATAAATTTTGATTTAATCTTATTTTTTCGCATTTTGTTCATACTTTAAGTAGTCCTTTGCACCTAAATGGGCTTTATAGTGGATCATTAGGAAAAAGAACCATGTAAAACATTTTTGAAAAATGATTAAGCTAAATAATCATGCAATTAAAACCCATAAATAAATATTTTAAGTTCATAAAATTTGATTTAATCTTATGTTTTTTTCCTTTTGTTAGGGTTTAAGACATGCATGACTAAATCCTTTTATAGCAACATCATATACAAAAAGTTTTGAAATTTTAGATCTATATAAAGCATTAAACCATAATCAAATATTTTAACTAAATCCCAAATTTTATTTAATCATAAACCATGCTTAAACCCCAAAGCATTAAAATAGGTTCAACACATGAACTTTCACATATATTGGCATTTATAGTGACCCCGGATAGACTACCCTCTATCCATACATATCATAAAAATATTTTATCTCTCAAAATGCCTAGTTAAATCGCATGATATCCCAAACCTTGCCTAGTTAAACAAAATATACTAACACACCTCGCCTATTAAAAAGTTTTACCCATAACCTAGTTAAACCGCAAGTCATAAAATTTGATTACAAATCTCATTTCACTATCAATTTGGGTTGCCTAGTTAAACCGCATGCCCTAAATGAGGTCCCAACAGACCCAGTGGCCTTTTAATCTGCCAAACCTCAAAAACCCAGGTTAAGCCATATAATCGATTTTGTTCCCATTTTTAAATATTTTAATCCATAAAATTGATTTAATCTTATATCCGATTGTTTTGTTCATCTTGTCACATAGCCAACATATGATTTATAAAACCATTTACTTATTGTTTTACAATGCAAAATACAAAAATCACCAAGCTATATAATAATAATTTAAAGCCCATAATCAAATAACACCATTCATAAAATTTGATTTAATCTTATTTTGTAGCATTTTTGCTACTTTTAAACTGTGCATGTTTAAATGGGCTTTATATGTACTTAAAATCGATGCATTTCTAGTAAGTAAATCAAACCAAGTTTAACACCAAAAATGAAAAATCAACATGCTCATATCCAATCATGTTCAAAAGCAAAATAAATAAACTTTTTTGAGCTTATAAAATGTGATTTAATCTTATTTTTCCCAACAACCTTTATTAAACCTTTTAAAAGGCATTCTAAATGGTTTTTATAGTGGACCCATTGGAATTTTAACCAAGGTAAAAAGTTATAAAATTGCCAAAAACAAACATAATCATGTTCAAAAGCCCATAATTATCCTCTGTTTTAACCATAAAATTTGATTTAAATCTTATTTTTATATGTTTTTTGTTGGGTTTAAGGCATTCAATGTCTAAATAGGCTTATAGTTGGACCTCTTAAAAACCATCCGTAAAAAGTTTTGAAAATCATCCTAAAACATAATCAAAACTTAAAGCCCATAATCAAATGATTTAACCCAAGAAACATCATTTAATTAACATCTAAAAATTTGTTTCCCCCACATCCTTTTGGGCTTATAAGCGGAGCCAAATTTTAACACAAATTTTTTTTGAAAATGAGGTTAATAAAAACACAAATCTAACATTTTAACTCTAAAATCAAGATTTAATCTTATTTCAGGTGGCCAATTTGTTAAAAATGACTTATCAACATTATAAATCATCCAATATATGTTTAAAATCAAACCAAGTTAAAAAAGATCCAAAATGAGTTTTCCTATATAATCATGTTCAAAACCCCATAAATAAATATTTTAAATCATAAAATCAGATTATAAATCATAAATCAAGGATTAAATACTTGGGTTTATCAGTAAAGAATGTCTAAATAGTCTTTATAGAATGAACCTTAATAATTGTGTTCAAAAGCTCCATCAAATGAAATATTAATTCTAAAAAAAGGTTAAGATTTATAATCATTTTCCAAATCAAAATCAAATATATTTTAAATAAAGAAAATTAAAAAGATTTAATCTTATTTTGATGAAAACAAGAGTGTTTGGCAAAAAAGAAGTTTTAAAGAAAATGGGTTTTGAAGAAAATTTTAAGCTATATAATCATATTTAAAACCCATAATCAAATATTTTATTAACAAAATTTAATTTAATCTTATTTTTAAAAACACATTTTAAAAAATCTTAATTGGTAGGGAGAAACCTTAATAGAAAAACTTGGTAAAATAGCTACTTAAAGATTCTAAAATTTGAGGTTAAGCTATATAATCATGTTCAAAAACCTTTAAAAAAATATTTTAAATCATAAAATGTGATTTAATATTATTTTTTTTTTCAAAAATTGGGTTTAAGGCGTATTTGTTTAAATGGGCTTTAAATATGATTTTTAACCATTTTAACAGATTTTTATCTTCCACAAAAATATTTAAACTATATCATCATATTCAAAAGCCCATAATCAATTATTTTAACCATCTAATTTGATTTAATCTTCTTTTTGGCCAAAAAACTAGTTGGGGTTTAATGCAATGTTTAAATGGGCTTTAGTGGACCCCGTGGAATTTTTAACCAATTAAAAATTTTTAAAATGAGGTTAATTTATATAATCATATTCAAAGCCCATAATAAATATTTTAAGTCATAAAATTTGATTTAATCTTATTTTTGGTCGTTTTGTTAGGTTTTAAGGTGCATATGTCTAAATGGGCTTTTGTAGTGGACCCGTTGGAATTTTAACCGAGTAAAAAGTTTTAAAATTGAGGTTAATTCATATAATCATGTTCAAAAGCCCATAAATAAATATTGTAAGTCATAAAATTTGATTTAATCTTATTTTTCATCCATTTTGTTGGGTTTTAAGGCGTGCATGTCTAAATGGCCTTCACAGTGGACCCGTTGAGTAAAAAGTTTTGAAATTAAGGTTAAGCTATATAATCACTTTCAAAAGCCCATAATCAAATGTTTTAACTCATGAAATTTGATTTAATCTTATTTTGTGGCCATTTTGTTGGGTTTAAGGTGTTCATGTCTAAATGGGCTTATAGTGGACTCGTTAGAATTTTAACAGAAAAAAAATTTTTGAAAATGAGTTTAAGCTATATAATCATATTACATAGCCTATAATCAAATATTTTAATTCATAAAATTTGATTTAATCTTATTTTGTGTCCGTTTTGTTGGGTTTATGGTGTGCATGTCTAAATTGGGTTTACAGAGGACATGTTGGAAATTTAACGGAGAAAAAAATTCTTAAAATGAGGTTAAGCTATATAATCATGTTCAAAAGCCCATAAATATATATTTTAATTCATAAAATGTGATTTAATCTTATTTTTCCGTCGTTTTGTTGGGGGCTTAAGTTGTGCATATCTAAATGAGCTTTACAATAGACCCGTTAGAATTTTAACCGAGTAAAAAGTTCTGAAATTGAGGTTAAGCTATATAATCATATTCAAAAGCCCATAATCAAATATTTTAACTCATGAAATTTGATTTAATCTTATTTTGTGCCCATTTGTTGGGTTTAAGGTGTGCATGTCTAAATGGGCTTTATAGTGGACCTGTTGGAATTTTAACCTAGTAAAATTTTTTGAAAATGAGTTTATGTTATATAATTTTGTTCTAAAGCCCATAAATAAATATTTTAAATCATAAAATTTGATTTAATCTTATTTTTTTGTGTTTTGTTTGTTGGGTTTAAGGCGTGCAAGTCTAAATGGGCTTTACAATAGACTCGTTGGAATTTTAACCGAGTAAAAAGTTCTAAAATTGTGGTTAAACTGTATAATCATGTTCAAAAGCCCATAAATAAATATTATAAGTCATAAAATTTGATTTAATCTTATTTTTTGGCCATTTCATTGGGGTGTAAGGCGTGCATGTCTAAATGGGCTTCACAGTGGACACGTTGGAATTTTAAACGAGTAAAAGTTCTAAAATTGAGGTTAAGCTGTATAATCATGTTCAAAAGCCTATAACTAAATATTTTAAGTCATAAAATCTGATTTAACCTTATTTTTTGGGTTTTGTTGGGGTTTAACGCATGCATGTCTAAATGGCTTCACAATGGACCCGCTAGAATTTTAACTGAGTAAAAAGTTTTGAAATTGAGGTCAAGCTATATAATCATATTTGAAAGCCCATAATCAAATATTTTAACTCAAAAAATTTGATTTAATCATATTTTGTTGTTGTTTTGCTGGATTTCAGGCGTGTATGTTTAATTGGGCTTTATAGTGGACCCATTTGAATTTTAATAGAGTAAAATTTTTTGAATATGAGGTTAAGCTGTATAATCATGTTCAAAATCCAATAACTAACTATTTTAAGTCATAAAATATGATTTAATCTTATTTTTCCGTTGTTTTGTTGGGGTTTAAGGCGTGCTTGTCAAATGGGCTTTAGAGTGGACCCGTTGAAATTTTAACCGAGTAAAAAGTTCTAAAATTGAGGTTAAGTTGTATAACCATGTTCAAAAGCACATAAATAAGTATTTTAAGTCATAAAATCTGATTTAATCTTATTTTTTGGCCATTTTGTTGGGGTTTAAGGCGTGCATGTCTAAATGGGTTTTACAGTGGACCCGTCAGAATTTTAACCGAGTAAAAGTTCTGAAAATGAGGTTAAGCTACATAATCATGTTCAAAAGCCCATAAATATTTTAAGACATAAAATGTTATTTAATCTTATTTTCCAGCCGTTTTGTTGTGGTTTAAGGTGTGCATGTCTCAATGGGCTTTATAGAGGACCCGTTGGAATTTTAACCTAGTAAAAATTTATGAAAATAAGGTTAATATATATAATCATATTCCATATCCCATAATCAAATATTTTAACTCATGAAATTTGTTTTAATCTTATTTTGTGTCGGTTTTGTTGGGTTTAGGGCATGCTTGTCTTAATGGGCTTTAGAATGGACCCGTGGAATTCACCGAGTAAAATTATCTAAAAATGAGGTTAAGCTCTATATCCATTTTCAAAATCCCATAAATAAATATTTTAAGTCATAAAATATGATTTAATCTTATATTTTGCCCGATTTGTTGTGGTTTAAGGCGTGCAAGTCTAAATGGGCTTTACTGTGGGCCCATTAGAATTTTAACCGAGTAAAAAGTTCTGAAATTGAGGTTAAGCTATATAATCATATTCAAAATCCCATAATCAAATATTTTAACTCATGAAACTTGATTTAATCTTATTTTGTGGCCATTTTGTTGGGGCTTAAGGCGTGCATGTCTAAATGTGCTTTATAGTGGACACATTGAAATTTTAATCTAGTAAAAATTTCTGAAAATGAGGTTAATCTATATAATCATATTTCATATCCCATAATAAAATATTTTAACTCATGAAATTTGATTTAATCTTATTTTGTGTCCGTTTTGTTGGGTTAATGTGTGATGTCTAAACGGGCTTATAGTGGACTCGTTGAAATTTTAACTGAGTAAAATGATCTAAAATTGAGTTTAAGCTGTATAATCAAGTTCAAAATCTCATAACTAAATATTTTAATTCATAAATTTTATTTAATCTTATTTTGTGGTCGTTTTGTTTGGTTTAAGGCGTGCATGTTTAAATGTGCTTTACATTGGACCCGTTTGAATTTTAACTAAGCAAAATTTCTGAAAATGAGGTTAAGCTATATAAACATGTTCAAAAGCCCATAAATAAATATTTCATGTCATAAAATGTGATTTAATTTTATTTTTTGGCCTTTTTGTTGGGGTTAAGGCATGCATGTCTAAATGGGCTTTATAGTGGGCCCGTTAGAATTTTAACCAAGTAAAAAGTTCTGAAATTGAGGTTAAGCTATATAATCATATTCAAAAGCCCATAATAAAATATTTTAACTCATGAAATTTGATTTAATCTTATTTTGCAGCCGTTTTGTTGGGTTTAAGGTCTGCATGTCTAAATTGGCTTTACAGTGGACCTGTTGGAATTTTAACCGAGTAAATTTTTTTGAAAATGACTTTAATCTATATAATCATGTTCAAAAGCCCAAACTAAATATTTTAAGTCGTAAAATGTGATTTAATCTTATTTTTCAGCCATTTTGTTGGGGTTTAAGGCGTGCAAGTCTAAATGTCTTGTATAGTGGACCCGTTGGAATTTTGACGGAGTAAAAAGTTCTAAAAATGAGGTTAGGCTATATAATCATGTTAAAATGCCCATAACTAAATATTTTATGTCATAAAATTTGATTTAATCTTATTTTTTCGGCCGTTTTGTTGGGGTTTAAGGCGTGTATGTCTAAATGGGCTTCACAGTGGACCCGTTAGAATTTTAACCGAGTAAAAAGTTTTGAAATTGAGGTTAAGACATATAATCATATTCAAAAGCCTATAATCAAATATTTTAACTCATAAAATTTGATTTAATCTTATTTTGTGGCGTTTTGTTGGGTTTAAGGCGTGCATGTCTAAATGGGCTTTACAGTGGACCCGTTGGAATTTTAACCGAGTAAAAAATTTTGAAAATGAGGTTAAGATATATAATCATAATGCATATCCCAGGATAAAATATTGTAACTCATAAAGTTTGATTTAATCTTATTTTGTGGTATTTTGTTTGATTTTAGGCGTGCATGTTTAAATGAGGTTTACAGTGGACCCATTGGAATTTTAACCAAGTAAAAATTTCGAAATATGAGGTTAAGCTATATAATCATGTTCGAAAGCCAATAACTAACTATTTTAAGTCATGAAATGTGATTTAATCTTATTTTTCGACCGTTTTGTTGGGGCTTTAAGGCGTGCTTGTCAAATGGGCTTTTACAGTGGGCCCGCTGGAATTTTAACTGAGTAAAACGTTCTAAAATTGAGGTTAAGTTGTATAATCATGCTCAAAAGCACACAACTAAATATTTTTATTCATAAAATGTTTGGCTGTTTTGTTGGGGTTTAAGGCGTGCATGTCTAAATGGGCTTTACAGTGGACCCGTTGAAATTTAAACCGAGTAAAAAATTCTGAAAATGAGGTTAAGCTATATAATAATCTTCAAAAGCCCATAACGAAATATTTTAAGTCATAAAATGTGATTTAATCTTATTTTTCGGCCGTTTTGTTGTGGTTTAAGGCGTGCATGTCTCAATGGGCTTTATAGAGGACCTGTTGGAATTTTAACTGAGTAAAAAGTTATAAAATTGAGGTTAAACTATATAATCATGTTCAAAAGTGCATAACTAAATATTTTAAGTCATAAAATGTGATTTAATCTTATTTTTGGCCGTTTTGATGGGGGTTTAAGTCGTGCATGTCTAAATGGGCTTTACAGTAGACCCGTTGAAATTTTATCCAAGTAAAAATTTCTAAAAATGAGGTTAATCTATATATTCATTTTCCATATCCCATAATCAAATATTTTAACTCATGAAATTTTATTTAATCTTATTTTGTGGTCGTTTTGTTGGGTTTAAGGTGTGTATGTCTAACTGGGCTTATAGTGGACCTGCTGGAGTTTTTTTTGAAGAAAATGTGGGCCTCTTTAAAAAAAACCCCCACTAAAGTCACCACCAGTCTTAGACCGATGGAGACCACCTAAGGGGAAAAGTGTACCCATATTCATTATATATAATGAGTTGGAATCCCGTTGCTTACAATAGAGTGTATGTAGTCGGGGTAAACCGAATCAAAAAAGATAGACGACAAAGATTGCATGGTCTTAGAGGCAAGCGTATGGGCGACAAAATTAGCCTCCCTAGGTACATACTGAACACAAAAACCTTCAGAAGTTGCAAATAGATGGCGGGCATTATCAAATAGAGGCCCGGACAAGGATAGATCATCTTCTTGGTGATTCAATTTGTTAGCCACCATGGCGGAATCAGTTTCAATGATAACATTGGACCAACCTCGTGCACGTCCAAGTTGAATACCAGTTGTAACTGCATGAAGCTCAGCCAAAGTAGCATTTAGGCAGCCAGCTGAATGTTGTGCTAATTTGCCAAGAACAACACCTCTATCGTCCCTTGCAATAACTCCTATTGCTGTATCCTTGGAAGCCGAGAGGAAGGCGCCATCTATATTGATCTTAACAGTTCCAGTCCTCGGTGGTCTCCAACATGGCCTTTCTAATACTGGGTCATTAAACTAAGCAGGCCGGACATGGTTGGTTGATGTTCCATTAGAGAAGTTGGGGCTCGTCATCATGGCAGCTGCATAGTCTCGGATAAGGCCTTGAGAGTTTAGCACTGTGAGCCAAGGAGGTTGCATACGGTTATTATGGACCCAGTCATTTTTACGATTCCACAAATCCCAAAGAACTATAAGGAACAAAACAAAGGTGTCACATGGAAGAATGGATGCCCCTTTTCTATCCACGAAAGAGTAGATGTGGTAGTGCTATAAATAATCTCGTGTTGAAGACTAGCCAAATGAAGAGCCTCAGTTGAACCTGGATAGTCACGTAAGGCATAGATGATGGTTTCAGGGGCTAGGTGGCAAAGAGGGTATGTGCTCAGGGTCAGGTTTGCCGATCGTAATCTTTGAAAAGTTGGCAGTGCATCATGACCTGCCCTTTATCCAAAAGTCCGAATCTTAGGAATAATATAGATCTTTGAAAGAATCTTCTAGATACGCGATGGTTGATTTAACAGGCCAGGTAGCCTTTCCAAGAATAGATATCCCGATCTAACTGAGTAGATGCCAGAATCATGGTTACTCTAAAGTATCGTGTCTCGATTGTCATTAATAATAGGGACGTAGAGGATTGTGTTTACATCGTTAAAATCAAAATAACGATGAATTTTTGCCTCATCCCAAGTAGGTTACCCTCTTAACATGAAATCACGGCAACGAACCAAAATTTCATCATTGTCCTTATAATCACCATATAAGTGTAGCGCAGATGCACCACCGCAGTTATCTGAGTGTACACGAATATTGCTGTTGATTCTAGGTCTTTAAAAGAACCCATAATATAGCTTACGCATGGCTTGGTGAAGACCTTTCCAAGCGAATGAAGAATTCTTAGGGGCCTCGGTGTCAAAGATATTCCCAGAAGGAAAGTATTGTGCCTTGTAGACACGAGATAATAGTGAATCAGGCTCAGTGATTAGACGCCAAATTGGCTTGCCCAACAAAGCAACATTAAAGAGATGCACATCGTAGAAGCCCATTCCCCAGCGTTCTTCGGGTTACAGACCGAATCCCAAGCAATCATAGGCCAACCCTTTTTTTGTTGTGACCTGACCAATAGTAACAATGCATAGATTTAAACATATCATCAATTATGTTTTGAGGCAACAAGTAACATGACATGACATATTGTTGAAAAGATTGAATAACTGATTTGATGAAGACCTCCCGTCTGCTGAACGAGAGTATTTGATTATTCCAACTTGTAACACCCCAGTTTTGGGGCTAGGTGTTTCAAAGGTTGGTCTGAAGGTCCGATAGACCGAAATTAAAGATTCGAGTCAGTTTCGAGATTAAATCGAATTAAATGTTTATGGGGGTGTTAAAATTTTGGAAATATATGTAAAAATCATTATTTAATATATTAAGGTTTATGGTGAAGTCAATTTTGGAAAATGGGTTTTGGAAGGGTAACATTTTTGTTAGTGACCAAAATGTAAATTTTGAAAACTGGTTTTAAAAGGTGACTAAAATGAAAAGGGATCAAATTCTTAGAATCCTTAAGGAGCTATTTTACTAAGTTGTTGCTGGTGATTTCTCCTTTCAATTAAGTTATTTTAACACGTATTTCAAAAGTTAATTAAAGGGGTTTTTGATATTAAAAGTTAGTTAACCTTTTTCAAGATATTTTGACGTAACTTTTCTCTCAACCTTTCTCTTTACTTATCTCTCAGCCAAACACTCAAGTTTTCATCAAAATCTAGAGTTGAGAGATCTTTTTACTCAGATTATTGATTTATAATTGATTCTTTAACTTTGTTTTACAAAATCTCATTAAAATCTTGTGTTTTCCTAGTTTTAAACAAGCTAATTGAAGGAGAAATCTCACAATAGGGTTAAGGTCCATGATCTCTTCTACTGAATGGTTCTTTATTGATATTCCCAAGTGTTTGATCCTTGATTCATGATTTATAAATTGATTTTTCATGTTTTACAATGTTTAATTGAATTAATTAGGTGAAATTGATGGAATAGTGAAAGGTTCGAAGTGGATCTATTTTCCAGTGTTTGAGATTGATTTTAAACATAATTTGGATGTATTATGTTGTTGATAAGTTGTTTTTATCAATGGAATCCCAAAACTCTTAAATCTCTAATTGGTTAGGTTGTTAGATTTGTGTTTTTGTGGTGATAATTGAGTTTTATCATTGCTGGAAGTAAAAGGATGTTGGCAAAGGGGTTTTAGCTGTTAATTGATGAAGTTTTATGGATTGAATAGTTATATTATGGCTGGGTTAAGTTTTGGAAGTGTTTGGGGATGATTTCGGTATGTTTCAAATGGTTTTCGAGTGGGCAACTTGAGAGTTGCGAGGTTTTGCTTTGAGGCAATGGTTTGAAATGCATAATGATGCATTTATCCTCTAGTTTTATATGTTTAAAACAGGGGACAATCAAGTCGACGAAGCTTGATGTTGTTTTGTTGCTTGTCGAGAGCTTGTTTCACGTTGGCAAGGAAGGTGAGGCGTATCGATGAGTGGAAACTGGTTTTTAAATGCTTTAAAAAGGTTTGTAAAGGTTGTTGGGAGGTTAGGGTAAGCGTGAGACACTTACCTAAGCTCGGAAGTAAGTTTCCCTTTTTTTCTCTTGAATATCGGCTTGGATATGGGCATGTTGTTTTCATGTTTTGGTGATAAACATGGTATGATTTACTTACTGAAATGCATGATTTTAAGTACATATGCAGGGGATTTAAAGTATATAAAATGCTAGTGAGCATTGGATTACATTCTGGTTGGGAATGGTGTTATTGCTTGGGCAATGTGATTTTCATATGTGGTGTTTTGTATAAGGCATTGTAAAACGGTAAGTAAATGGTTTTGTAAATGGTATATTGTATATGTGGCAAGGTAAGAAACAATCAGATATAGTTAGCATGCCATAGGATTAAAGTGCACTATAAAATATGAACAAAATCGATCGTGGCCATGGGTCCTTGAGGTATGGTGGTTTAACAAGGTCACTCAGACTATTGGGAACCTCATTGGGTATGCTATTTAACTAGGCAACCCAATTTGATGGTGATCTTGTGGTTTAACTAGGCAAGGTTAGTATACTTGCGGATTAACTAGGCAAGGGTAAATCTCATTGTTTAACTAGGCGAGAGTGTCAAATCTTGTGGTTTAACTAGGCATGGTATGAGAGATCCGTGTATCTGATATGTTGGATAGAGGGTAGTCTATCCGGGTCACTATTAATGCCAATATATGTGAAAGTTCATGTGTTGAACCTTTTATGTAATGCTTTGGGATTTAAGCATGTTTTATTTAATAATGCTTTGGGATTTAAGCATGGTTTATGATTTAATGCTTTGGAATCTAGGCATGGAATATGTATATGATGTTGCATAAGGGTGTTTATGCATGTCTCGTTTGGAGACAAGGAAAGTGCTTTAGTTATAATCATGTGTTGGAAACAAGTATTTTGGTTTCAAATGTTTTAAATGCATCATTGTTTACGAGCATCCTCACTAAGAATGTGTGCTTACGCTCTCTTTTTCTTAATGATGCAGAGCATTAATGTTTGGGGGCTGCAAGGGCAAGGCTAAAGTGATCCTAAGACAAAGACTACTTTGAGTATGAACTCAGTTTATGATTCCTGTTAATAAGGCAATGTGTTCACCATATTTTGGGGTTTTGTAATTCTGATTTTCCATGGTTTTTAAGCACATGAAGTGCTGGATTTCATGTTGGTTCGTTGTTGTTAGACTTGTGTGAATCATTGCCTATTTTGATGCTAGATGTGCACCTAGGAATGCATCTATTTATTTTGGTGTGTTTGCCATGTTTTGATGATTCAAGCAAGTTTGGTATGATGCTATAATTGTGAAAACATATTGAGTATGCCTTAAAGGTACCAAATGAGAGTTTTGGTTGTTTGGTAGAATGATATTAGGAAGCATGCCTATAGATCAACAAGTTTGTATGAATGCCATGTTTGGTTGATGTTTATGTGTTGCTTTGGTGGGAAATGTATTTTGGTGTTGTTGTATAAGTGGTTTGGTTTCCATTAAAGTGTGATTAAATAGCAATTTGGGACATTATAGGTCTAGGCGTATCGAAACAGGTGACCCCATACCGGTACGGCTAGGTCATTTCAGGCATAGCGTTTCAATATGCGGGTAGGTGTTTCGGTACGGATAAGCCTTTTCAGGCATAGCATTTCGGTACTCGAAAAAATGTTCCGATATGGTCATAAGCATTTTTGCCAAGCATTTTGATACGCGAGCAAGCATTTCAGTACGGGTTTTAGCTAATAGAATTTGAGTTTTTGAAATCATAAGGGCGTATCGAAACACTTGTACGCATACCGGTACAACTACCGTTAAATCAGTTATTTTGGAATCATGAAGATTTTTGCTTCTTTCATTTTGGTCCTTGAGTTATGTGAATGCAATTGTAAGAGTTTGAATGATCGTAATGACCTGGAATTTGTCATGTGAGCATGTAAATGGACTAATGGAGGATTGGTAAATTTAATTTCAGTTTTGGTCCTTAAAATTATTAATTTTGCAATTTAGTCCCTAAAACGCATGATATGCAATTGGTGGCCTTCCCGTGATCTGTTTTCTTTGAAAATTTAACCACTGCAAGTATACACATGTAGGATTAATAATTTGCATCTAGATAAGATAAAAAGAAAAAATAGACCAGTTTTTTGTAATTGTTCTCCGGTTTGCTTCGGCAAACCTAATGTATTTCTCTCGGTTCGGTCGGGCGTCTAGGCTGGGTCGAGGGGTGTACACAACTTGCCATTCGGGAGTTCACTTTGTCTCTAGTAAACCCAAGTTTTGCCATTTTATTCTGTCCGATAGAAGAGGAATTCCTAGATAAATTCTTGGGTCGTTAACTTCGCGGACATGGATAATATCATATACAACTTGCTTATGACCTGGAGTGGTACGGGGACTGAAGAAGATGGTTGATTTTTCAAATTTCACGGCTTGCCCCAAAGAGGAAGCATAAAGGTAAAGAATTTCTTTAACTCGAGTTATTTCCTGGATATTATTCTGAACGAAAATCATACTATCATTAGTGAAAATAAGATGATTGACCCGAGGACCATATCGACTAGTGCAAAGTCCCTGCAGACATCCAGCCTGCTATTCAGTAGTGAGCGTAGCCGATAGTCCTTGTGTGCAAATGAGAAACAGAAAAGGAGCGAGATGATCCCCATGCCTTAGACCCCGTTGAGGATAGAATGTGGGCGAGAGCGACCCATTAACCCGTGCCACAAAGGAAACAGATGATATACAACGCATAATGAGATCCACCCATGCCATATCAAATCCTATTTTTAACATAGCATTCTTTATAAAAGACCATTCAAACATGTCGAATGCCTTCTCCATAGCTAGTTTAAGGGTTGCTATGATTACTACAATTTGAATGGAGTGAATGTACCAATTCGTGGCCCACCAGAATATTGTCAGTGATGCTCCGTCCACGAACAAAAGCCGCCTGATTACCACTAATACTAGTGGGCATTACAAGTTTCATACGACTGACAAGCACCTTTGCACAATTTTATAGATTATGGTGCATAGACTAATTGGCCGGAGTTGGTGCATAGAGTTAGGTTCAATTACCTTTGGTATTAGGATCAGGACAGTGTGGTTTACTGAAGCCATGTCTACATCACCATTTAGGAGATCTAGACATAGCTTTATGACATCCTTGCCAATCGTATCCCAATGCTGCCTATAAAAGCTGCTTGGAAATCCATCGATACCCGAGGCTTTCCTTGGGTTGACATCTATAAAGGAATATGTTATTTCATTCTCAGTGAAAGGCCTAGCCAAAGCTGTATTCATATCAGGAGTGACTGAGGGAAAAATATTTTCAAGGATTAGAGGTTCAATAGTTGGATTCGAAGAGGCAAATAAATTCTGAAAGTAAGCAGTGACTATTCCCATAATTTCATTCGTACCACTTTGCCAAACATTGTTGTGATCAAATAGACCCTCAATATTATTTTCTTTCTTCTTTCGGATGTACGAGCATGGAAAAAAGATGTGTTCTTATCACCATAAGAGAGCCATGTTATTCGAGAGCGTTGTGGCCAATAAGTTTCCTTATTATCAAGGAGATGTCGCAGTTCAGATTTAGCTACCAGAAACTTCTCCATATCAGTCTCAAAAATTCGACTCCGCAAACATGAATTAATTTGTTTGTTTAATTCAGTGATGCGGTGGTGGGAATCTATGCATTGCTGGTCTTTCCATGTCTTAAGGCAGTCCCCAACAGCTTGAATCTTATCAATTGTTGAACCAGGTGCTGCTGTCCAAGCTCTTTGCACTGTTGATACACAACTTGCATTATAGGCCCAATAATTTTCAAACCGAAAATGGTCATTCTGAGATGTCCGTGATTCATGTAGAACGATGCTTGTTTCTAGAAAGTAACACAATGATCTGAGTCCGTGTTATATTTAGATGCAACACGATGTTCGAGATAAGCAGTAACCCATGATGAAGTAGCTACAAAGTGATCAAGACGCTCTAGAATGGGCAAGGTATTAGGACCAGATTTGGTCTAAGTGAACCAACCCTTTGTTGGCTTACAATCAAACAATTGATTTTGGGATAAGGAATCCATAAAACTATCAACTTGTGATCGAGCACGCCGACAACCTCCTTGTTTCTCACTATCGGAAAGGATCTCATTGAGATCTCCCCCAATTAGCCAAGGGAAAGGCGATGAGTTACTTAAGGTATCAATTAACTCCCAAGTTTTATATTTTTTGATTTGTATCGGCGTAACCATATATTCCTAAAAAGTGATAATGGTCTAGATTTGTATTAATATTGATATCGATATGGTGACCAGAATACGAAATCAAATCGATGGTATTATTATTATTATTCCAAATGAGCATGAGTCCCGAACAGGTACAATTGCTATCAACAGTGATACAGCCTTGTATATTTAAAGCTAGTTTCAAACTATCATTACTAGAGCTATTTAATCGAGTCTCACATAAAAATACAATATCTGGATGAAAACGGGCAACAAACTGCCCTAAAGATCGAACTGCCTAATGCTTACTGAGGCCTCGGCAGTTCCAACACATAAGCTTTATTTTTATGGGCAAGGTTGAGTACCAACACCCGTCGAAGAGTTTTTAACGCTGCTCATCCCAGTTGTAGATTGTTTGATAGGGCTGATATTAAAGATATAAGTCACAAGGCTTATAAAAAGGGTAAAAAATAGTGCAAATGTAGGTTGGAATTGATTTGGTAACAAGATTATTTGTTTCCTTGTAAATAATTAAAATACATAGTAATGTAAAGTCATCTAAATTAAGGTTTATTCCAACTCTAATTATGGATGAAATCAAGCCAAAAATAGTATTTGTAATCAAATTGAATTCAAGTTTACTCAAAAGGAGAACCTTCAAAAAGTTAAAAGGTGACATCAAATATGATATACCATTAAACCTCCCAAGAAATATTTCTATAAAATAATATATAACTCGGAATTCGATTCTGTTTTTTCTGAAAGAAACTAGATTGAATAAGCTTTTCAACCATATAAATTAATAGCCCAAATTCAACTTGTACGATTTAAGGCGAATTTTCAAAGTCAATTTCCAGTATTGAATTTCGGAACAGCCTGCTATACTGTTTTCTGACGTTTCACCACTTAAAAATTCATATCTTTTTACTCGGAACTCGAAATCAGTTTCCGTTTATTGGACACGAAACTAGACGAACAAATATTTACATCGGTATAAAATTCACCTTCTAACCATTTTTGTAGAATTTATGGTGAATTTTCAAAGTTACTTCCATAAACCAGTTTTTCTACACAACTTCCATAAACAACTTCAACTTTTATACTAACTTCTCCTTACTTCTCTACTTTTCAATTTAGTCCAATCACTAGCTTTAAACCACCAACTCATCACATTTTTCACCAAATAATTATTCACAATAATTCTTCCTAATTTTCCTTATTTACCGAAATAGTCACTAAAATGCAAAGATAAGGATTCATGCTTCTTAACTTTGCAATTTAGTCCTCGATTCAACATTACTGCCTTAATTCCATCATTACAACTAAAAATCAGATCAAACCCCATACAAAACTTCAATTTTGATTTGGTCACTTAACTTTGACAAATTGTCAAAATGGTCACTAATTCAATTCAACATCAATTTGGCTTTCTAACTTCATTTTCTTATCTCTAACATCATTAATAACACAAATACACTCCAAATTCTAAAAATTCAGATTTGGTCCTTCAACTTTTCAAGTTGCCAAAATGGTCCCTACACAATTTAACTTAGGGTTTTGCTTCCAAATAACAATTCAAGGTTACTAGATCATTATTTCAACATCACAAACCCTAAATTAAACTTGAATCCATAAACCGTAATCATCTTCATAATAATCAAACCATGTAAAACTTAAATCTCAACTCAATACCATGATTTTAACATCATACTAGCTTGATTTCAACTTGAATTCAATCATGGAATCATAAAATCTCAAAAGCCCCAATTTGATCCATAAACCCTAATTTCTTTCTCATGTAAATTCTCATCAATCAAGCATGTATTTCATGAATTATTGATATAAAAAGATAAAGCTTGAAGAGTAGAACAACTTTGTAGCTGAAGAGATTATCTGAAAACCGAGTTTCGGGGCTTGAATCGAGCTTGGAAAATGTTTTCTCTTTCTTTCCCTAGCCCTCACGTTTTCACCATTAGTTTACACATATATCTATTAAATGAATATTAAATTCATTTAATAGTGAAATTATAATTTTGCCCTTTTTATCCAATGGTTGAGATTGATTTTATCATCAATCAAGGGCCAATATTTAATCTTCCATTTTCTCTTTCCAAAATTGCCCTTATAACTTTTTAAATATTTTAAAATTGCCATTAGGGCCAAATGACCAATTTGCCCTCTAATTAGTCTTTATTTACTAGTTTGTTTCCAAATTGCCATTCCATTACAATCTAACTAAATCTAGTTAAAATTCAACCAACCATAATAAAATATTCTTAAATAAAATTTTATGACTTTTCCATAGCTTTTGGATCATTCTCCAAAATTTCTATTCGAACCAAATTACCAATAAATAATCCTTTACTCATAAATAAACTGTAGGATTCATCTTGAATCGAACTAAAAATATTTCCAACACTTGGAAATGAATTTTATAACATTTCTCTATCATATGGAAAAATTTCAAAGTTTTCCAGTTCGGTTCGGGTATCTGAATTCCACTTAAACTTTAACTGCGATTTTCCCAATAATTGAAGTATTAGATCGAACCAATAATTCCACATTCTATTCACACCCTTAGGTGATCTGATTATTTATGAAACAAAAACCCTTAACGTTTGGTAAATTACAACTTTATTCCCCAAACTTTTCCAAAGTTTATACTTTAGCCATAAAATTTTCAAAATTTACATTTTGGTCACTACCTTTTTAAACTTCAATTCACATTCCAATTTTCATTGGAATTCAACCAAACTTTAATAATTCCTTATTCAATTCACTATCTATCACATGAGACCTTTAAACCTTAGAAATTTCTTTTCCAAAAACCCATAATTAAAGAAATCCCAACTTTCGCATTTTTGTCATTTTAGTCACTAAGTTAGCTTTTAAGCTATTATCTTAGTACTAAATGACCCTTAATCAACTTAGTAAATTTTAGGGTATTACAATTCTCTCCCCATTAAGAAAATTCGTCCTCAAATTTTCAACACGCATCTGATTCAAAAGGTGAGAAAACTATTTTCTTATATTTTCTTCTTGTTTCTCTCAAATTGTTTCTTTAACCTTGTGATTTTTGTCAAAGAACTTTGACAAACGGGATTGTATTGTTTTCTTAATTCTTTGACTCCATGTGCAATGATCTTTACCAATTTTTTTTCATAGCTTAAATCTGAGTGAATCTCTATTTTCTCCGAAGTAACAACAAGTGAGAGGTCTAATCAATATTTCCAGAGCATCGATACATTATGAATCTTCTTCATTTCCAAAGATAAAGCTAACTATTAAGCTTAACTATCAGACTAACTCCTTTCACAATTTCGTATAGCCCAATAAATTTTGAACTTAACTTTCTTTTTTTCCAAACCATAACACCTTCTTCCAAGGTGAAACTTTTAAGGAATACTTTATCCTTAACTTCATATTAAATATCTTTTCTTTCAGGGTCAACATATAGTTTCCATGATTGAGATAGAAATTCTTCCTTGATAATACAAATATCTATCAAACCTAACTTCCAAGTTTTCAATTTCACTTTTTTCCACTTGTTTGCACCTTGACAACATTTCTCATCCTTTCTTTAAAGATATCTTATTTAATTCAATATGGTAAATTTTATTCTTAACTTGACAATCAAAACACCATCTTCTTTTAATGCCAATATTGCATTCATAGCTCTTAAGGCAACAATTGTCTTTCGACTGAGAGCGCCAGCTATCACATTAGCTTTTTTCTGGGTGATAGTCAATGACCATATCATAATTCTTAAAAAGCTCAATCCAACTTCTTTACGTCAAGTTTAACTCTTCTTTAGAAAGCATATACTTTAAACTTTTATAACCTATATAAATATAGCATCGTTCACTGTATAAATAATGATGCTATATCCTTTAAAGCAAATACAACCATTGCTAGCTCCAAATTCTAAGTAAGATAATTCCTCTCATATATATTAAGTTGTCTCAAGCATAGACCATTACTTTTCCTTCTTGCATAAGTACGCATCCCAAACTGTTATAAGAAGCATCGCTATACACCACATAATCTTTACCCGATTCTGGTTGTACTGGTACCGTGGCTTCTATTAAGATCTCCTTTAATGTCTCAAAGATTTCTTAGCATTGATCTGTTCAACTGAATGACATTTCTTTCCTCAATAGCCTGGTCAATGAGGAGACAATCATCAAGAAATTCTGAACCTCTAAAACATTTTTCAGAGGTTTCCATTCAACTATAGTTTTGTACTTTCTTAAAGTCTATTCTTATTCCCATTGCCCAATCCACATAACTAATAAAACAGCTCTTGACAACCAATCTCATACTTTAACAATTTAGCATATAGCTTCTTTTCTAGAAAGTTCTGGAGAACAATGCAAAATGGGCATCTTATTCTTTCTTTTTCCTTTGATTTAATCTTATTTTTTGACTGTTTTGTTGGGGTTTAAGGCGTGCATGTCTAAATGGGTTTTACAATAGGCCCGTTGGAATTTTAACTGAGTAAAAAGATTCTGATATTGAGGTTAAGCTATATAATCATATTCAAATGCCCATAATCAAATATTTTAATTTATGAAATTTGATTTAATCTTATTTTGCGGACGTTTTGTTGAGTTTAAGGAGCGCATGTCTAAATGGGCTTTACAAACTTTTGAAAATGGTTAAGCTATATAATAATGTTCAAAATCCTATAAAACAAATATTTTAAGTCGTAAAATATGATTTAATCTTATTTTTTGGCCGTTTTTTTGGGGTTTAAGGCGTGCAAGTCTAAATGGGTTTTACAGTGGCCCCGTTGGAATTTTAACCAAGTAAAAAGTTCTAAAATTGAGGTTAAGCTGTATAATCATGTTCAAAATCCCGTAACTAAATATTTTAATTCATAAAATTTGATTTAATCTTATTTAGTGGCCGTTTTGTTTGGTTTAAGGCGTGTGTGTTTAAATGGGCTTCACAGTGGACCCATTCGAATTTTAAGCAAGTACAAATTTTTGAAAATGATGTTAAGCTATATAATCATGTTCAAAAGCCCATAACTAATTGTTTTAAGTCATAAAATTTGATTTAATCTTATTTTTGGCCGCTTTGTTGGGGTTTAAAGCGTGCATGTCTAAATGAGCTTTACAATGGGCCCGTTGGTATTTTAACCTAGTAAAAAGTTTTGAAATTGAGGTTAAGCTATATAATCATATTCAAAATCCCATAATCAAATATTTTAACTCATGAAATTTGATTTAATCTTATTTTGCGGCCGTTTTGTTGGGTTTAAGGCTTGCATGTCTAAATGGGCTTTACAGTGGACCTGTTGGAATTTTAACCGAGTGCAAATTTTTGAAAATGAGGTTAAGCTATATAATCATGTTCAAAAGCCAATAACTAAATATTTTAAGTCGTAAAATATGATTTAATCTTATTTTTCGACCGTTTTGTTGGGGTTTAAGGCGTGCAAGTCTAAACGGGCTTTACAGTAGACTCGTTGGAATTATAAAAGAGTAAAAAGTTCTAAAATTAAGGTTAAGATGTATAATCATTTTCAAAATCCTGTAACTAAATATATTAAGTCATAAAATTTGATTTAATCGTATTTTTCGGTTGTTTTGTTGGTGTTTAAGGCATGCATGTCTAATGGGCTTCAAAGTTGACCCGATAGAATTTTAACAGAGTAAAAAGTTTTGAAACTGAGGTTAAGACATATAATCATATTCTAAAGCCCTTTATAAAAAATTTTAACTCATAAAATTTGATATAATCTTATTTTGTGGCCGTTTTGTTGGGTTTAAAGCGTGCATGTCTAAATGGGCTTTATAGCAGACCAGTTGGAATTTTAAACGTGTAAAAATTTCTGAAAATGAGGTTAAGCTATATAATCATATTCCATATCCCATAATCAAATATTTAAATCATAAAATTTGATTTAATCTTATTTTGTGGCTATTTTGCTGGATTTCAGGCGTGCATGTTTAAATGGGCTTTACAGTGGACCCATTGGAATTTTAAACGTGTAAAAAATTCTAAAAATGAGGTTAAGCTATATAATCATATTCCGTATCCCATAATCAAATATTTAACTCATAAAATTTGATTTAATCTTATTTTGTGGCTGTTTTGCTGGATTTCAGGCATGCATGTTGAAATGGGCTTTACTGTGAACCCGTTGGAATTTTAACGAGTAAAAATTTCTGAATATGAGTTTAAGCTGTATAATCATGTTCAAAAGACAATAACTAAGTATTTTAAGTCATAAAATGAGATTCAATCTTATTTTTCTACCGTTTTGTTGGAGTTTATGGCGTGCTTGTCTAATTGGGCTTTACAGTGGACCCATTGGAATTTTAACTGAGCAAAAAGTTCTAAAATTGTGGTTAAGTTGTATAATCATGTTCAAAAGCTCATAAATAAATATTTTAAGTCATAAAATGTGATTTAATCTTATTTTTTGGCCGTTTTGTTGGGATTTAAGGCGTGCATGTCTAAATGGGCTCTACAGTAGACCCGTTAGAATTTTAACCCAGTAAAAAGTTCTGAAAATGAGGTTAAGCTATATAATAATGTTCAAAAGCACATAACTAAGTATTTGAAGTCATAAAATGTGATTTAATCTTATTTTTTGGGCGTTTTGTTGTTTAAGGAGTGCATGTCTCAATGGGCTTGACAACAGACCGGTTGGAATTTTAGCCTAGTAAAAAGTTCTAAAATTGAGGTTAAGGTGTATAATCATGTTCAAAAGTGCAAAACTAAATATTTTAAGTCATAAATTTGATTTAATCTTATTTTTGGCCATTTTGTTGGGGTTTAAGGCATGCATGTCTAAATGGGCTTTTACAGTGGATCCGTTGAAATTTTAACCGGGTAAAAAGTTTTGAATTTGAGGTTAAGCCATATAATCATATTCTAAAGCCCATTATCAAAAATTTTAACTCACAAAATTTGATTTAATCTTATTTTGTGACCGTTTTGTTGGGTTTAAGGCGTGCATGTCTAAATGGGCTTTATAGTGGACCCGTTCGAATTTTAAACGAGTAAAAATTTCTGAAAATGAGGTTGAGCTATATAATCATATTCCATATCCCATAATCAAATATTTAACTCATAAAATTTGTTTTAATCTTATTTTGTGGCTATTTTGCTGGATTTTAGGCGTGCATGTTTAAATGGGCTTTACAGTGGACCATTTGAATTTTAACCGAGTAAAAATTTCTGAATATGAGGTTAAGATGTATAATCATGTTCAAAAGACAATAACTTACTATTTTAAGTCATAAAATGTGATTTAATTTTATTTTTTGGCCGTTTTGTTGGGGATTATGGCGTGCTTGTCTAAATGAGTTTCACAATGGACCCGTTGGAATTTAACCGTGTAAAAAGTTCTAAAATTGAGGTTAAGTTGTATAATCATGTTCAAAAGCGGTTTATGGCGTGCTTGTCTAAATGGGCTTCACAATGGACCCATTGGAATTTAACCGTGTAAAAAGTTCTAAAATTGAGGTTAAGTTGCATAATCATGTTCAAAAGCCCATAACGGGAATCACCTTTAATTAGAGGAGAGAAACAAAAATCACCTCTAATTGTTGATTTCTCCCTTAATTGGCAAAGTTTGGTTGAAATCCAAGTAGATTTTGCAATAGGAATTGAAGAAATCAATTAGGAAACAAAAAGGAAATCAATAGGAATTTATTCTTGAGAATCTTGGAGTGAAAATCTTAGTTTGGCTGCTGGGAAAGTTGAGAGAAAAAGTTGGAAGAAAAGTAATTACGTAAGAAAGTGATTTTGCAAAACTAAAAATCTTTTTATTAAATCCTATTTTATTTTAATAATAAACCAATTAAGAACACTTTAAAAATAGCCTAAATTAAGGGGAAAATCTGATGAAAAAGTTTGGTCAAATAGCTCCTTAAAGATTCTAAGTTTTGACCCTTTTATGAATTAGTCACCAAAAATAGTTTTAAACTTTTTATTTTAGTCACTAGACCAAAATGTCCCAAAATCAGAATTAATTACTTCAAATTTAATTTACCAAGATACTTAAAATATTAATTAAGTATTTTATAATATTTTTTCCACATTTTATTTTAACCAAAAAAAATTTATAAGATTTAATTCCGCCCAAACTAAGTTACAATATTTGATTATGAGATTTAATATGATTATATATGCTTATCAATTTCCCTTTTAACTTCAAAATATTTTAGACAACTTAAAGGCCCAATTTTTTTTATTTATGGCATTTGAAATATTTGATTATGAGATTTTGAATATGATTATATAGCTTAACCTCAATTTTAAAGATTTCAATTTTATGACTAAAATTCCAACGGGTCAACAATAAAACCCATTTAGACATGCAAAATTCCAACGGGGTCTTAAACCCCATGCATAAAAACTCCAAAAAAAAATAAGATTAAATCACATTTTATTAATTAAAATATTTATTTATGGATTTTGAACATGATTATTATAGCCCTTAAAAGCCCATTTAGACATTTTAAACATTTCATATTTTATGAAAAATATTATATAAACCCTCATTTTTAGAAATTTTTACTCAGGGTCCTATTTTAGACATAAACCAAAAAATCCCATTTAAGACAACATTTTATGACTTAAAATATTTATTTATGGGACTTTTGAACAAGATTAAACCATAATTTTAGAACTTTTTAAAAAGCCCATTTAAAAAAAGATTAAAAATCAAATATTTTATGACTTAAAATATTTTTAAAAAATTTTTTAGACAAAAATATTTAGTTAGATTATACATTAAAATTTTAAAAATTTTAACAAGTTCACTATAAAGCCCATTTTTTAAAACCCCAACAAAAAATAAGATTAAAATTAAAATCATATTTTATGACTTAAAATTTTTTTAAGTCTTTTGAAAACATGCATGCATTAAACCCAACAAAACGACCACAAAATAAGATTAAATCAAATTTTATGAGTTAAATATTTGGTTATGGGCTTTTGAATATGATTATATACCTTAACCTCAACATCAAGACTTTTTACTCGAATAAAATTCCAACGGGACCACAGTAATACCCATTTATATATGCACGCCATAAACCCCATCAAAATGGCCGGAAAATAATATTAAATCAAATTTTATGACTTGAAATAATTAGTTATGCGCTTTTGAAAATGATTATACAGTTTAAACTCAATTTTAGAACTTTTTAGTCGGTTAAAATTCCAACGGGTCCACTATAAAGCACATTTAGACATGCACGCCTTAAACCCCACAAAATGGCCAAATAATAAGATTAAATCACATTTTATGACTTAAAATGTTTAGTTATGGGATTTTGAACATGATTATATAGCTTAACCTCATTTTCAAAAATTTTTACTCGGTTAAAATTCCAACGGGTCCACTGTAAAGCCCATTTAGACATGCACGCCTTAAACCCAACAAAACGGCCACAAAATAAAACTAAATCAAATTTTATGAGTTAAAATATTTGATTATGGGCTTTTGAATATGATTATATAGCTTAACATCAATTTTAGAACTTTTTACTCGGTTAAAATTCCAACGGGTCCACTTTAAAGCTATTTAGACATGCAATCCTTAAACCCCAACAAAACGGCCAAAAAATTAGATTAAATCACATTTTATGATTTAAAATGTTTTCTTATGGGCTTTTGAACATGATTATGTAGCTTAAACTCATTTTCAAAAAATTTTACTTTGTTAAAATTCCAGCGGGTCCACTATAAAGCCCATTTAGACATGTATGCCTTAAACCCAACAAAACGGCCACAAAATAAGATGAAATAAAATTTTACGAGTTAAAATATTTGATTATGGGCTTTTGAATATAATTATATACCTTAACCTCAACTTCAAGACTTTTTACTCGATTAAAATTCCAACGGGACCACAGTAATACCCATTAAGAGATGCACGCCATAAACCCCATCAAAATGGCCAGAAAATAAGATTAAATCAAATTTTATGACTTAAGATAATTAGTTATGCGCTTTTGAAAATGATTATACAGTTTAAAGTCAATTGTAGAACTTTTTAGTTGGTTAAAATTCCAACGGGTCTACTATAAAGCCCATTTAGACATGCACGCCTTAAACCCCACAAAACGGCCGAAAAATAAGATTAAATCATATTTTATGACTTAAAATGTTTAGTTATTGGATTTTGAACAAGATTATATAGAAGAACCTCATTTTCAGAATTTTTTACTCGGTTAAAATTCCAACGGGTTCACTGTAAAGCTCATTTAGACATGCACGCCTTAAACCCAACAAAACGGCCACAAAATAAGATTAAATCAAATTTTATGAGTTAAAATATTTGATTATGGGCTTTTGAATATGATTATATAGCTTAACCGCAATTTTAGAACTTTTTACTCGGTTAAAATTCTAACAGGTCCACTTTAAAGCCATTTAGACATGCAAGCCTTAAACCCCAACAAAACGGCCGAAAAATAAGATTAAATCACATTTTATGATTTAAAATGTTTTCTTATGGGATTTTGAACATGATTATGTAGCTTAACCTTATCTTCAAAAAAGTTTACTTGGTTAAAATTCCAGCGGGTCCACTGTAAAGCCCATTTAGACATGCATGCCTTAAACCCAACAAAACAGCAACAAAATAAGATTAAATCAAATTTTATGAGTTAAAGTACTTGATTATGGGCTTATGAATATGATTATATACCTTAACCTCAATTTCAAGACTTTTTACTTGATTAAGATTCCAACGGGACTACAGTAATACTCATTTAGACATATACGCCTTAAACCCCATCAAAATGGCCGAAAAATAAGATTAAATCAAATTTTATGACTTAAAATAATTAGTTATGCGCTTTTGAAAATGTTTATGCAGTTTAAAGTCAAATTTAGAACTTTTTAGTCAGTTAAAATTCCAACGGGTCCACTGTAAAGCCCGCTTAGACATGCACGCCTTACACCCTAACAAAACGACCATAAAATAAGATTAAATCACATTTTATAACTTAAAATATTTATTTACGGGCTTTTGAACATGATTGTAATACCCCTAAAACCGGGCTAGGAGTTTTACAAAGTGATCACATGCTTGATAATGTTATCTTTGAATTACTAAAGATTCAATTCGAGTCAATTGAATAAGTAAGTCAATGGAATTGAGAATGAAAGAGCTAATTAAACTAAAATTCAATTAGCAAATGAGTAAAGCAATTATATTTCAAGGAGTTTGAAGGAGCATACATGAGTATTAAGAGGTTAATTAGTATGTGACTTGAATTATTAAGGATTGAATCGTAAGATGTGAGAATGGAATGATTGGAGATGTAACTAGTCTTGAAGGATCAAAATGCAAGAAGTTTAAAGTTGAGAACAAAGGATCAAATTGAAACAAGGGTAAAATAATAAAATTGCATGTGTAATTAGACCACTAAGTGTTAATGGAACACATGTGGCAAAGCTAATTCACACATGGCAAATGAGTGAGTAATAGCTGGCCAAGTAATTGGAGGCAATAGAAAAGAAAATTTGGAAGCCTTCTTCATCTTTGTTCTCTCCATGGCCGAAATGACAGAGGGAGAGGAAAACCATAGGAGACTTGCATATTTGATCTTGAATTCAAGAGGAATTAAAGGAAAAATGAAGCAAAATTTTTTGGGAGGAAGTCTAGCTAGAGGTAAGCTCATCTTGAACTATGAAATTATTGTGGAAATTGTTATTAAAGTTGAGTTTAATTGATGGATTTAGGATTGCTTAGTTGGTTGAATAATTGAAATTCTTCATTGTTAGGGAGCACAATACCTTGCTGGAAATTTGGTTTTTGAAGATATTTGAAGCGGGTTCATGAATAAGAAGGTAAGAGGTTAAATACATGGATGTATATGGATGAAAGCTTGCTGAAATTCAATGATATAATTTCTTTGATTCATGAATGAATGCATGATAACGACATTGAAATATTACTAGTTAAATTGATTTTAAGATGTTGCTATTAGAGCGAGTTTGAGCACTTAAGTTAGTCCTAAACAAAGGCCAAATGTAATTTGACCAAAAAAGCTCTATTATGCCAGTAAGTTTAGAAATTCATATAAAATTGAGTACACAGAGTTTGGGTATGAATTTTATATGTGTAAAACCTGTTGGATTTCATAGGAAATAAACTGATCTATTCAGGCATATAAACGCAGCGGAAAAATATCCTATGAAGAATTTCCAGGATCTCATGCAATCATATTAATGTACGAAGAGGAAATCAAAAATTACCTTGATTTATGATTCAGGAATCTGGTTGTGTTGAGGCGATGCCTTTTTGAAAGATGACCGCCCTCTACAAGTATCCACACGTGAATGGACGACGAACGGCTATAAGAATGCTAGTTCCAATCAAGATTTTGAAAATCTAGTTTTTGTAGTTTTGGTGGCCATTTCAAAAATCCCTAGATCCCTTAACAAAACCCTTGGCATACATATATATATATATATATGACTTGAATAGGGTTAGTTTGAGTTCACTATTATAATTTAATTAAAACTCTTTTTAAATAAATTATAATTTAAAATGAATTCTTTTATCTTATAAAGAATTCAAATTCAACCAACTCTAGATAAAGTGATTTATTTAATAATATTATTTATTTAAAATAAAAAAATATATTCTAAAATAGATTTCTTATATGATAAGGAATTTAAATTCAATCAAATCTAGATAATGAGATTATTTGATAATATTATTTACTTATATTATTTTTGAAAAATAATAAAATAAATAAGATATTCTATTACAAATTTAACCTTTTAAATTCGAATAAATAATCTCTAATAATATAATTCAAAATAATCGTATTATCTTAAATTTATTATTGAGAGTAATAACCACAACCATTCTTATCCATTCTTAGTGTGTGACCCTATAGGTTCATTTAACGTTGGTAGTAAATAAAATCACATTTTATTCTACAAGTCATAAGTGGCCTCTAACAAGACATTATGACTACCTAAGTTAAATGAAAAGCTCATAATTCGAGACAACCTTAATTCAGTTTATGTCACAATCCTTTTATCTCACGATATCTTGATAGAATATAAGGCAAAAGCCAATTTAGACTTGCACACCTTAAACACCACAAAACGACCAAAAAATAAGATTAAATCACATTTTATCACTTAAAATATTTATTTATGGGATTTTTAACATGATTATATTGCTTACCCTCATTTTAAGAACTTTTAACTCTGTTAAAATTCCAACGAGTCCACTGGAAAGCCTATTTAGACATGCACGCCTTAAACCAAAAAAAATGACCGCAAAATAAGATTAAATCACATTTTATGACTTAAAATATTTAGTTATGGGCTTTTGAACATGATTATATAACTTAACCTCATTTTTAGAACTTTTTACTCGGTTAAAATTCCAACGGGTCCATTGTAAAGCCAATTTAGACATGCATGCGTTAAACCCAACAAAACGGCCGCAGAATAAGATTAAATCAAATTTCATGAGTTAAAATATTTGATTATGGGATTTTGAATATGATTATATAGCTTCACTCAATTTTAAAACTTTTTACTCGGTTAAAATTCTAACAGGTCCACTATAAAGCCCATTTTGACATGCACGCCTTAAACCCCAACAAAATGGCTGCAGAATAAGATTAAATCAAATTTTATGACTTAAAATATTTAGTTATGGGATTTTGAACATGATTAAATAGTTTAACCTCAATTTTAGAATTTTTTATTTGGTTAAAAATCCAACGGGTCCACTATAAAGCCCATTTAAACATGCACGCCTTAAACCCCAACAAAACGGAAGAAAAATAATTAAAAATATTTTTATTACTTAAAATATTTATTTATGGGCTTTTCAACAAGATTATATAGCTTAACCTCATTTTTAAAACTTTTTACTCGGTTAAAATTCCAACGAGTCCACTAGAAAAGCCTATTTAGACATGCACGCCTTAAACACAATAAAATGGCCGCAAAATAAGATTAAATCAAATTTTATGATTTAAAATATTTATTTATGGGCTTTTGAACATGATTATACAGTTTAACCTCAATTTTAAAACTTTTTACTCGGTTAAAATTCCAACAGGTCCACTGTAAAGCCCATTTTGACATGCACGCCTAAAACCCCAACAAAATGACCGAAAAATAAGATTAAATCACATTTTATGACTTAAAAAATCTACTTATGGGAATTTAAACATGATTATATAGCTTAACCCCATTTTCTAAAATTTTTACTCGGTTGAAATTCCAACGGGTCCACAGTAAAGCCCATTTAGACATGCACTCCTTAAAACCCAACGAAACGGAAGAAAAATAAGATTATATCTAACTTTATAACTTAAAATATTTAGTTATGGGCTTTTGAACATGATTATATAGCTTAATCTCATTTCCAGAACTTTTTACTTGGTTAAAATTCCAACGGGCCCATTATAAAGCACATTTCGACATGCACGCCTTAAACCCCACCAAAATGGCCGCAAAATAAGATCGAATCAAATTTTACGAGTTAAAATATTTGATTATGGGCTTTTGAATATGATTATATAGCTTAACCTCAATTTCAAAACTTTTTACCGGTTAAAATTCCAACGAGTCCTCTATAAAGCCCGTTCAGACTTGCACGCCTTAAACGCCACAAAACGGCAAAAAATAAGATTAAATCATATTTTAAGACTTAAAATATTTAGTTATGGGATTTTGAACATGATTATATAGCTTAACCTCATTTTAAGAACTTTTAACAAGTTTAAAATTCCAATGGGTCCAGTGGAAAGCCTATTTAGACATGCACGCCTTAAACCCAATAAAATGGCCCCAAAATAAGATTAAATCACATTTTATTACTTAAAATATTTAGTTATGGGTTTTTGAAAATGATTATATAACTTAACCTCATTTTTAGAACTTTTTACTTTGGTTAAATTCCAACAGGTGTGTGTTTTCGAAATTCTCTCAACTATCTCTCAACTATCCAATCTCTCTCAAGCATCCTCTCCCCCCACCTTCCTCCTCTTCCTTGCGTGTTTAACAGCCTTTCAGCCTCATCAAAGTGCGCACAGCATCCTTGTTGTTGATCTGGTCGGCGATTGTACCTTGTTTCTGCTACAGGATGTTAGTTGCAGAAACAATTTTTGGACAACATAATATTGCTGTCTTTCGTGTGTCGTTGATGGCACTCTTCCACGGCCTTCAACTACATCATTGGATCAAGAGTGATCTTTTATTTTGAGAGGTGAGTTATTTCGATCACACACTTGTAATTTTCAATTCTTCCATTTGGTTAGCCATGTATGGATGCCAATCTTGGATTGTTCCATTGTTTATATAAAAGTTTGTATTTTGGTTTTAGGATTTTTTCATATGTGTTTGAATCTTTTACCCTTAATTTGGTCCTTCGTCAACGTTTGGTTTCAGATTTCTTCATATGTTTTTCTTCTTCGTTCTCATATTCTGATCCCAGACTTAGGTTTTATTATGGTTCATTATAAGATCATTCTTATACATTTCAATCAATACCACATGCTTCGTTTGCATTTTCAATGCTTTTTCCAACATAGCATACCCATGTTCCATTCTACCTATCCTTTTGGTATGGGATCATTTATTTTATTAGCAAGATTGAATTTTTCATGCTATACGGCTATAGGAATTAACTTCCATTACCCATGTTGCTCATACAAAATTATTCTCATACCTTCCTACTTAAAGGGGGAAGAGTTTATACGGTGCCTAGTAGCACCACAAATTATTGCCCTGTCAAGGCTTTTCTCCTGGTCTTCATGGCCTTGGTTATTTTCCTCCGACAACATATGCCAAATTATCAATCCGTTTCAGGCTCATATTGGATATAAAATTCGATATAACCATAGTAAAAATTTCAGGTTTTTTTATAAACTTAAATACTTACTAACAATCAAATTAAATTTACATACAGACATCACTAATAATTTCGCTTATAATGTCAAACCATCTGTCAAAATGATCTATTCTATCCCACTTTTGACCACCAAATTTAAAATGGAACGCAAGTCACAACATCCAAAATAGTCATTTCTCACAACGGATTATTATTCATCTCTTCTCTTAAGGAAACCTATGCAAATTTTAAACATCTTAATTTACAATTACGGATCCATAGATATCAATTGCAAGTCTTTCCAAAATCTACATTATAGCTCCATTGCCGTTTTAATCCATGCAGCATACATTTTGGGATCTAAAATTATTGCCAATATAAATCCCATCATTATTTTCTCACTATATCCTTCCTCAATTATTGCTTTAATTAAATTTTTGTGTTCACACTTCCTCCCCCGTGATCACTCCTTTATTTCTCAATTGCATTTTAATATTTGGCTACATCCAATCATAAGAGGAGCCTCATATAATTTTAATTACAACGGTACTATCAATTTATCACACACTTTTAATAAACGTTCGTTAATACACATTCCTAATTATTGTCACCATATTATACATCTAATTTACATCCCTGTATATGTTTTACTCCACATAGCCTTCATCTACTCCTTCGTATTGCATTCGGCCTCTTGGGATGAGGAATCGAAATTGTTATTTTTTTTCTTTTCAACGTAAATTATAGCATTAAAGCCGATTTAGAACTTTCCTTTATGGGAATTATCCTTTTGCTTCTTTTAATGTTAATGGATTACACCACTAAGATACAATTTTCAAACCTTGCCCCTTTTAAATCTTCACAGCCATCCTCCTTCCATTATGGTGTTGACTCATTCTCACAAGTTACTTCTAATTGCCGTTTTCTTCCTTATATTTGGAGGAATATATGCACTCTTAAATATAATAGATTAATGTCCCTCTATCACTATAATAGGCATCGGTTCATTCATCTATTAGGCAATCCATTAATACGATAATTATTACCAACTTTAAAATGCTTTCCCAGATTACCAAAATCTCTAAGAATAACCATATGCCACTTTAAATATTACATATTTAATGTTAAAATCGATTCTCTTAATTACCATATTATTGCCCACATTTTATTCCTTTTTATCCCCCTCACAATTAATTACGGGAGAATTATAACCTTGATTACATTTGTTCTATTTGACTATTCTGGAATAAATCACACAATTCTTAACTTCCCGTTGACAACTTTCCTTTACGTTTCCACTTTTAACCAAACTAGCTTCTTATTTTCACGATGCATTCCAAATTTATACGATATTTTGTCCAACATAGTCAATATACCATTTATTCCAACCAGATACTCCAAATCAATATTAGGCCTTAATGTTCATTTTACAATTTGGGCAATAACCAAATTATTCATAATATTATGGCAAATGCGGACAAAATATAGAACCACACCCGATTTTTCCTTTCCTATTATCATCGTCAACCCCATGTTAACAAACCTCTTCACTACTAAATACAAAACCAATTTCCCTCCTTATGGATTATATTCTTGGAAACTATATCAATTCAAACCTTGTCTAATTTTGTTGAGTTTCCCTACTTGCCTAAATTTGCCTTCAACCAATATTATATACATATTTCTTATCTTGTTCAGTTTATACTTCACCTATTCTTGTGCCTTCTCCTCTCCTTCACTTCATCTAGTCACACAATCAATGGCATCCGAATCTTTTTTACAACAACTCAGAGATCTTAATTTCACCTCCGAAGAACAAAGGGTGATATTCAATCCTTCCTTCAATTGGGACTCCCCCATTGAAGACAATGATCTACTCCTCATAGGGAAGATTGTCTCTGCCAAAAAATCGATGGTCAAGCTCTTATCTGAGCATTCCAATCCATCTAGAAGAACAACGAAGTTGATTCTATCTCGATGCTGAAATCCAATTTCTTCCGCATCAAATTTTCCTCGACTGCAAAGAGGACTGAGATATTACAACAAGGACCCTGGACTTTCAAGGACGAGTCGCTTGCCCTAGTCCCCTTTGATCCGAAACTCTCAATCGACGAATATTTCTTCTCCCATATGAGAATCTGGGTTAGAATCCATAGCCTCCCGACCATCCTGATGGCAAATGAGCAAGCGGCAGTTAACACGAGATGGTCACTAGGTTCATTTATTGGAACCGTTGTCAAAACTGATACCCGCTATATTGATGGGAACATGGTGGATTATCTTCGAGTCGGAATAAGTATAGATGCTACCAAACCGATACGACAGTGTGTTGCGATAGGTGGCTTGGGGTCTTCGCCAAAACTCTGCCCTCTACAATATAAACGTATGCCCATCTTCTACCACGGATGTGGCATTGTTGGTCATCTGGTGACGACCTGCACAACTATTAAGATTAATCCCTCCTCCAAACTTCAATGCGGGGACTGACTTCAATTTACTCCTCCGAAGTCTAAAGGAGGTCCTTCACACATGAAAGGGCAAACGTGTGATTGTCTTAATTTCTTCTTTGTTTTCAGAAAAAGAAGCGCACTCACCAAATCAGAACGTTGACAATTCAATGGATGCTGAATCTTTTAGCACTTCACCAGTCACTGAAACTGTTAAGCTTGGGGAAGATTCCAAAATTTATACGACAAATGCTACTCAAGAGGATATTTCTCCTCTGGTTGATCCTCTCATTGTTGTCCTGCCAGACTCAGTAGCCCAAGCAGCCGAGGATAAGGCAACCTCTCAGTCTCCTAGTGCCTCCCTACCGAATGCTATGGATGCCGATGCAACCTTGCTGACCAGGAAGCATGGCCAGGCTAAGACACAGCAAAAGCAATGTCTACTGCTGATATTCCGATCCCAGCTATACCTCTCAATACTATTCCAGCCGAAGAAGGTGGTACTATGGTCATGGTTGCCACGGCCCTTGACAAGGAAATGGGTAAGGCGACAAATTTTACATCATCACCTATGCTTTCCGCTTTTGATGACTGGTTATCTAAACAACCATCATCTGCAACACCTACTATCCAAGGCCATTCGGATCTAATTCCTGCAGCAATAAAAGACGTTCTCCTCTTTTTGAAATTACAAATGCCAAGAAGCATCGTCTTTCACCCCCTATCAAGAATAACAAGGCTGGGATGAGCAGCCGAAAAAACTCTTCGGCGGAGGTTGACATTCAACCCTGCCGAGGAAAATTAAAATATTATTTTGGAACTACATGGGTCTTGGTAAAGCCCAGGCAGTTCAAGACCTAGGATGTGTAGTCGCTAAATTTAATGTAGATCTATTATTCCTAAGCGAAACTCATCTTAACAAATTTCTTAGTGAACGTTTGCGTATTTCTCTTAGCATGAATGGTTGTATCACTGTTGACAGCAGCCCGACTTGTTCTGGAATAATTCTATTATGGAATAATAATATAATTGTCAATTTACTTTCGTACTCAGATCATCATATTGGTGCTATTATTCATTCCAATATCTCATTTTCATTTTTCTGGTATTTATGGCTACTTTCAAACAAACCAAAAAATTAAAACTTGGGAGCTTATTGATACCTTAAGTTCCTCCTCGCCCCTTCCATGGCTAATTGGGGGAGACTTGAATGAAATCTTGTCTGATAATGAAAAATAAGATGAATGTCGATGAGCTCGATCACAGATTGAAAACTTTCGAGATTGCTTATCCCGTAATAATTTATTTGACTGCAAACCCTCCAAAGGTTGGTTTACTTGGACCAAATCGGGACCTAGAACCCCAACTATATATGAAAGACTAGACCGTTTTGTTGCAACTTTGGCATGGTTCAATACCTATAATGACTATAGGGCATCTTCGGAATATCATGCGAACTCTGACCATTGTTTCATTGTTATGAAAACGAACCTTCTTAATCATGATCCTACTATGAATCGCCATGACCACTTTCGTTTTGAAAACTATTGGGCAACTAACTCTGATTGCATATCCCTAGTCCAAAATACTTGGTCCACGATACCAGGATCCGTGTTAGACAAATTACAAGCTATTGGTGCTAATCTTAAGGATTGGCAGGCACATTAACGCAACAATTCCCTTATCCGTATTGCAAATTTGAACAAACAAATAAATTGTTGTCTTCAACAATGACTCTCTACTGTAGAGGAAGAAACCTTCCTCATAGCTAAAGTAGAGCTTTGTCATCTACTCGACACCCAATAAGCTTATTGGGCTTAATAATCCCGAATTACCTGGCTAGCTCAGGGTGATAAGAACACGTCTTTTTCCCATGCTCGTGCCAACGGAAAGCCAAAAAAGAATAAAATTCGGGGATTATATGACTCCTCTAATGCCTGTAAAGAATTTGAGGAAGATGTCATGGGAATTGTCACCGATTACTTTCAGGGACTATTTACCATATCTGAACCATCAATCTCGCCAAGGATACTCGACAACATTATTCCCTCTGTAACACCAGAAATGAATGCTGCCTTGGTTAGGCCATTCACGGAGGCTGAAACCTTCAATGCCTTTCATGAGATAAATACAAAAAAAGCCCCGGGCTATGACGGACTCCCAAGCAGTTTTTACCGTCAGCATTGGGACACAGTTGGACAAGATGTCATTAATCTTTGCCTAGATCTTCTATACGGTGACGCAGACATGGCTACAGTAAATCGAACTGTGTTGGTACTTATCCCAAAGGTCAAAGACCCTACCACTATAAGAAAGCTACAACCAATCAGTCTCTGTAGTGTTATATATAAAATCATCTCTAAGGTTCTCATCAACCAGATGAAATCTGTAATCCCTTTCTACATCAGTGGCACTCAGGCTGCTTTTGTTAAAGGTAGGACCATCACCGAAAATATCCTAATTTCCTACAAATTGGTTTACTCTATCAATTCTGGCCGTTCAAGCCATTTTTAGGGAGCTGCTCAGAAATTAGATATGGAGAAAGCCTTTGATCGTGTCGAGTGGTCTTTTCTTCAGCAGATTATGCTTAAAATGGGCTTCGCAGATTCTTGGGTTGGTATTCTCATGAGATGTATCTCTTCTGTCTCCTTTACTGCTCGGGTTAACAGTTCACTCTCGCCAATGTTCTACCCCCAGCGTGGCTTAAGGCAGGGTGACCCTCTCTCCCCATTCTTATTCCTTATTTGTACTCAAGGACTATCAAGTTTCTTGTGGTGCAACAAACAGGACGTCTCCCGGGCCTTTGCGCTAGTCATCATGGGCCTCGTGTAAATCACCTACTTTTTGCTGATGATAGCATGGTCTTTATTCGTAACGACATTACAGAGGTTTCTCACTTAAAAGATATCTTACATCTATATGCCTCTTCCTCTGGCCAAGCAATAAACTTTGACAAATTGATAATCTTTTTTAGCCCAAGAACTCCTCCTGACCATAAGCATGCTATTCATGACATTCTTCGGGTCCGAGAGGTGGATAACCCAGGGATCTACCTTGGAGTTCCACTACTAATCTAGAAAAATAAAACTGCAACGCTTGGTTTTGCCAGGGATAAGGTAAACTCTCGCATGACTAGTTAGGATAAACACTTTCTCTCGTACAGTGGTCGAGAGGTTTTTATCAAATCTGTGATTTAATCTTTACCATAATATGTGATGTCTTGCTACCTTCTCCCACAAAACATAATAGATGACATGACCAAGTCTGTCCAGCGTTATTGGTGGTCTGGTAAAAATGATAAACGGGGTTGGTCTATGATCCCTTGGGACATTATTTGCTCACCTAAGCCTGTAGGGGGCGTTGGATTCTGTGACATGCATCTCTTTAACATAGCCCTTCTTGGAAAGCAAATTTGGAGACTCATTACTGAACCAAACTCACTTTTTACTCAATTATACAGGGCAAAATACTTTCCCTCTTGGAACATTTTTGAGGCTGAGGCCAACAAGAAAGACTCGTTTACATGGAAAGGACTTACTCAGGCAATGACGCATCTACGTTCTGGTTTCTTTAAGAGACCAGGGGTGAATAGCAAAATTCGTGTGCACACTGACAATCAGGGAGGGGTGTCGGTGATTAATTTATATGGTAATTATGAGGACAACGACGAGCTTCCGGTTAGATGCCGCGACTTTATGTTATTGGGGCAGCCTCGTTGGGACGAGGCTGAAGTTCATCTTTACTTTGATAGGTCTGATGCTGACACAGTTCTCAATGTTCCCATTATAAATGATGTCACTAATACTGTCCTTTGGGCTAATCATGACTCTGGTATCTACTCAGTTAAATCCGAATATTTATACTTACAATGACCGTCTGCACCTATTAACATGCCTTCTCGTATTTGGAAAGTCCTCTCCAAACCGCTGGTCCTTCCGAAGATTCATTCTTTTGGATGGAGGTTGGGCCATAATGCTCTCCCAACTGGGCATAAGCTTTAGGCTGCAGGTATCGGGCCAGGGATCTATCCCTATGTCATCAGAGTCTGGAAACTATGATCCATGCTCTACGTGATTGCCGTGGCGCATCTGAAACACTACGTTTGGCATGCTTTTCGAACTCCCTCATCTTCAGTTCTTCAACCTCTATTTTAGCATGGCTTGAGGAAGGGGCTACATGTCTGCTGCTTCAATCTTTTTCACTCTTTCTTACAATTCTTTGGAACATTTAGAATAGACAAAATGATTGGGTTCATAACAATAGACTCCAACCATCTTGGATTACTGTTATCAATTCACAAAGACTTCTTCGTGACTATGCAGCGGCCACATCAACTGAATTATCCCCAAGGACGTCATGAGAGCCGACCCTTGCCCGCCCTCTATGGCAGCCACCTAGAGAAGGAACCTTTAAGATCAACACTGATGGGGCTTTTGAACCTCTGACCAAAGTTGCTGTTGTGGGAGTTATAGCTCGCGATGCTCGTGGTACAGTCGTCGGAGGTCTCGCTCATCCTTTATCCAATTGCACAGATACTGCATCGGGTAAAGCGCAAGCAGTAATTGACAACATTTGTTTGGGTTGAGATCGTAGTTGGTCTGGGGTTGTCATTGAGACCGACTTTGCTACTGTCGTTAACAAAGTCAATTGACAATGTACTGATATAACTACTTTGCGTCCTCTTATTGATCATACTCATCTTCTGCTTTCTGATGTAGATGATTTTAATATCTGGTTTGTACCTAGGACGATGAACATTGCTACTCGTACTCGGGCATCTAGGGCTTTAAGGACTATGTCCTTCATTTCCTTCTCTTCGGTCTATCCCATATATTTGCCTGATATTGTAACTAATGAGATTCATTCTCATCCAAGTTAATACATATGGGTACTCTTTTCCCCATAGGTGCTCACTTGGTTTTTAATGAGATTCATTCCATCGGGTCCATTGTAAAGGCCATTTAGACCCAACAAAACGACCACATAATAAGATTAAATCAAATTTCATGAGTTAAAATATTTGATTATGGTCTTTTGAAAATGATTATATAGCTTAAACTCAATTTTAAAACTTGTTACTCGGTTAAAATTCTAACAGGTCCACTATAAAGCCAATTTTGACATGCACGTCTTAAACCCCAACAAAATGGATACAAAATAAGATTAAATTAAATTTTATGACATAAAATATTTATTTATGGGCTTTTGAACATGATTATACAGTTTAACCTCAATTTTAGAACTTTTTACTCGGTTAAAAATCCAACGGGTCCACTGTGCCCATTTAGACATGCATGCCTTAAACCCCAACAAAAAAACCAAAAAATAAGATTAAATCACATTTTATGACTTAAAATATTTATTTATGGGCTTTTGAACATGATTATATACCTTAACCTCATTTTCATAAATTTTTACTCGTTTAAAATTCCAACGGGTCCACTGTAAAGCCCATTTAAACAAGCACGCCTTAAACCCCAACAAAACGGACGAAAAAAAGAGTAAATCACATTTTACGACTTAAAATATTTAGTTATGGGCTTTTGAACATGATTATATAGCTTAACTTCATTTTCAAAAAATTTTACTCGGTTAAAATTCCAATGGGTCCACTGTAAAGCCCATTTAGACATGCACATCTTAAACCCCAACAAAATGGCCGCAAAATAAGATTAAATCAAAATTTATGACTTAAAATATTTAGTTAAGGGCTTTTGAACATGATTATACAGTTTAACCTCAATTTTAGAACTTTTTACTCGGTTAAAATTCCAACGGGTCCACTGTAAAGCCCATTTAGACATGCACGCCTTAAACACAAAGAAAACGGCCAAAAAATAGGATTAAATCACATTTTATGACTTAAATATTTAGTTATGGGCTTTTGAACATGATTATATAGCTTAACCTCATTTTTTGAACTTTTTGCTCGGTTAAAATTCCAACGGGTCACTCTGTCCAATGGGTGTGATGGATTCTCTCTCAATTCTCTCAACCCTTTCATCCTTCCTCCTCCTCCCTTCTCCATATCCGCCACCTTACTCCCACTCCATTTTCGGTTAGTCGCCATCTCACTCCTTTTCCATCTTCGATTTTTGCTTTTGGAGGGTTTGGAGTTTCATCTGCTGGAGATATGTTTTGGAGTTTTTTGGTCGTTGCTTTGGATTCACTTGTTTTGGGTTGTTTTTTGGTTACTCTGCGTTTTCATCGTTCATCCTTGGACTAGAAGTAATTCTTTTGTTTTTAGAGGTAAGTCTTTTCTATCCCTTTGTATTTTTTCCTTTGCCTGGAGTTGAATGACTTTATTTGGGATCCGTTATTTTATGGAATTTTAGGTTGCATAAGATATTGTATAAGGAATGTTGTTTGGCAATATATGATTTATCCTCATCTATATTTTTCCTGCAATCATGTTCTTTTCTTATTTTCAATATTTGGTGCGTATGTCATGAGTTTTATCTCATGTTTATTGGAGAACTGATCTATATTGTTGGTGATGTATGACTGATATTTTCTTTTGTCTTTTATGTCTCTCCAAATCTACTCTCTCTTCTTCATATGTTCGTCAGGGGAAAGGGCTTATTTGTTGCCTTTTGGCATCTATTTTATTTGCCTCTTTATGGCTCTTGTCCTGGTCTTCATGGCCTTGGTTGTGTTTCTTGATCTCCGGGATATTACGGCCTTGGATTTATATGTTATACAAACATGTACTACAATGGTGTTTACATTTCTCATCAACTTTGGTGGCTATGGTCTTTCGACAACTCATATTGTCTTGGGGTAATTTTTGTGATGTGAGTTTCGTTTCAGAAGATCATCTTTATCCCAGCACTATATCCTGATTTTTTATTGAATTGGGGTTGAATTTTGATTTTGCTCTCATTGTTTCTTATAAATTAACATCTTGTATGTTGTTTCCGACCTTTGAACAGAATAATATGAGAATGTTCTTCCTTGCCTTAAAGGTGGTCCTTTTAGTTGCTTTTTCTTTATTATATGATGGATTACATTTTTTGTTTCTCCTTTTGGTGTTGATAACATCGCTTTTTGTCTCAAATTTCAATATGAACCTTCTTATCCCCCTTTATGAGTCTTGTATGGACGGAAATATCGATCTTATTCCATTTTCCACAAACAATATGTTACAGTCTCTTTTGACATTCTGCGTTTGTTGGAAAGACATGGCTTATTTTAAATTCGATTATAATTCTATTTTCATTTTATCCATTCATCTTATGGATATAGTTGTTATACTAAAATTGGATTTAATTTTAATTAGAGTTAATTCTTTTTTATTTAATTTAAACATAAATCTTGACTCAATATATAGTCTAGCTCTTTTCACGTTTACAGTTTATGTAAACCGAAAAATAAATAATAATTTTGAATTGGTTTCATCTTCGATTCAAAACAATTATTTTTTGAACTTTAATACCAATTTAATTCCATGTAGACAAATCGTTTTGGGAGTTATAACAAACTTGAATATCATCGCCAATCAATTTTTATGTGCCACAAATAATTTGATTTTAATTGGTATTAATTTCCTTTTGAATGTCATTACATTCAATTTCCATAAAATTTGTCTAGATATTATTTTTAAACATTCGAAAATGAATTTACTTGCCAAATTTGGATTGGAATTAGCTAATTTGTGCTTGATTTTTGTTGCTACCTTATTTTTGAAAACTACCATGTTAAGAACCAATTTGGTGATTTTCAGTGCCATTTACACCATCATTATTGTTTTTCGGCTAACGTTCTTTCAAATGGTATTTTCCACATTAATTTTATGCACCAAAATTGGATTGTATTCAGCATTAATAGAAGTTTTTATGTATTTGAAATTTGAGATTACTTTTGACATGGATCTATCCATGCTAAGAAGCTATTTATTGGTAATATTTGATGCCACCACTTTAATCTTCATTAAATTTTGTTTGGCAAACTCAAATATGACTCTAATTCTTGAATTTAAATCATATATGAATTTACCTTCTAACTATGAATCGGATTTAATTTAGAGGAAATACATTTCATTCTTATATTTCATTTCTTGCTTTGACTTGAATTCATCCTTATTTAAAATTGGAATTCACTTAAATTTAGAGAACTTCCCTTTAGTATGTAAATTAAACCTTTACTTGGAAACATTCCATTTTGTTTTCAACTCAAATATTCATTCTCTGAACTTCAATACTAATTTATTTCCCTGTGGTCAAATCGTTTTGGGAGTTATAATAAAATTGAATATCATCTTTAATATAGCTGCCAATCAATTTTTTGTGCCAAAAATAAATTGATTTCACCGGTAATTAGTATTTTTTATCAATAATATTATTTTCATTGCCTGTAAAATCATATAACTCGATTATCGAATGCCTTGTTAAAAACCTCACTAAACCTAAATGGAGGAAAAGAGTACCAATCAATAATACGAAATACAACGAGATATAGCCCTCAACAAACGAAAACTAGAAGCACCCAAGATCCCACTCACAATCGAAACATATAAACAAGCAGCTCACATCCCATCCAAATCAAGAACACAATCCTACCCTGATATGGACCCAACAAACGTTCCACATGCCACATAGCACACCCTTAATCACAAAAGACCATTATAAAATGATAAATTGCAACATGGGTAGGGAAAAAACAGTCTCAATCATTCAGGCATTCGAAACCAAGTTGTACGAGTCGTACACAATGTCATGACACATCATTCAATGGAATCACATGATCACGTAGCATGCACAATGTTAAAAGGCATTGCCGCACAAACCACAAACGTAATGAAGTCTCTTACAATGCACTATGTCCCATCTTGCACAACAACAGACCCCTGAATTATCTCCCACAAATTCACTTGTTCTTCAAGACCACATGGAGCATATACGTGACCCACTTGGCAAAACCATTCCATATCAATCCACACACCCCTCACCAGCACAAAATTTCACACAACAACTCTAGATTCAAGGCAAAAACCTCAAGACCTCCCAAATAACTATCAATCCCCTGACTGACTATCTCCTTAATTTTAGACTCTTGGAGTATAACCATCTTACAACCATGTTGTCGTAGCGTCTTCTGTACCAATTTTCGTGTCGCCGAAGAACCTAACCCCCTTGTGTTCCACGACAGCACACGCATCGCGACTCCTAACACCCTCTTTCCTGTTCTTCTATAAGCTTTGCAATATCCTTTACAATTTTCTCCTCATTCCCAATAGTTCGAGCCCCTATCAATTGACCAAGCTGGACCGTTTCACGTGCCTCCCTTAGGATATCCTCTCGTTGTTGTAACGAATTTAATTTAGATGTTGGTCCCTTCAGCGAAACCCAGTGTTGCTAACCTTCTTTTGAGATTTTTTATTCCCATTTTTGGTTGTTAATTTTTCTATATTTGCATGTGTCTCCTACTCAGATTCCTCAAAATTGAGGACTATTATAGGCTCCACAAGGATATCAAAACTGGTAACCATTGGACCACTAACACCTGCCTCTAAATTCATCGAGGCACATTGCACTGGGCAATCAAACAATGCCATTCCATTAAGCCCCAATCCATTATCCACCCCATGCACATCCCTAGACTTGACTCTCGACACTAATCATACCTCTTCATCTGTAGTATGATCCTCCAAGTGTGTCGTTCCACCGCCCACACATTCCTCAACCAGTTCTTAGACATTCTACAACTGATTATCTCGCCAATACGGTACTATACTAATATCTAAATTTTCTTGTTGTGCATTATCCTTCTGGGGACTAAACTGCTCACATGCTACCTCTCAATCACACTCCACATCCTATCTCCGTTCACTCGAAGCACAATGCACGTGTTCCTCACATTCTATTACCTTCTGATCCTTGACACCGTCATCCGATTGCATCTCATCATTAACATTCTCCTCATCAGACTCGCATGCCCCCTCACAATTGGCACACACTAATTGTTCTACAGATGGTTCTATCTCCATCACTTGTGCTCAAAATACCTCTCCATGTACTTGTATTTCTATAACCTCATCAATCTACTCCAATTGTGAGGTCTCAATGAGAATCCGTCCTCGTCCGAATAAATGTGGCTCAAGATTTAAGTCATCACATCTGATCGTATTTCCCCAAAGTGAAGCCACATTATCAAATGTCCCTAGCGACCAGACATGCATTGGCAGTCCACTAATCGCTAACCACACACGTCGATTCCTCGAATCCAAACCAGGTACCCTATTTCGCACACTTGTAAAACATTTATCAAAAGCCATATTGCCGAGTACTCGTCTTCTAACCTCAAGACTCGTAAATATTAACGATAGTTGAGACCCCGCAATACGCATTATTGAAAGACCTTCAATCCCCCCCGCCTTTAATTCTCTTGCCAACAATGCGATTCCAATTGGGAACCGACAACACGCAATTGCATAGCTTTGCAAAACCTCAACTTTATCTGTGGTGATCACACCTTGTACAACCCGAATTTGCTTCTCTTCTTGTGCCTCCCCAAACTGCACCTTCGACTCCTTCACACTCCTCAACACCACTCTATCTTTTCGTTTCCAATAGTAATCTCGAGATGCTCCACGGCAAAAGAGACAATAATCTGTGATCCATATATCCACTTACCATGCAAACACTCACTAACTCACCTAGCCTTCATCTCCGTCCTCATAAGAACAAATCCAAACCATGAACCATCTCTTGCTCTTTTTATCAAAACAAAGACATCCATCACTTTTTCTTGTCGATCAAATACCTGCCACACCCCCTTCCAATGAAACTGATCCGAAAAATGACCCACAAAGGCAGTCCAGCATCGCCGACGGTTTTCACTGCTCTCGCTCATTGCTTTTGATAATTTTTCAAACCAAATCTGTTAAATTATGCTACTTACCTAACTTCACTTATCGATTTCAATTCTTGTATCACAATCGCATGAGATTTAAAGAATATACCACAATATTTTTGTTGTTTATCAAATCAAATGACACTAGTGAAAAAAAAGCTGACCTATTTGAAATCGAGCCCTCAAAATTGCACTCTAGATCTGAAGAGATAACTAAATCTTTTCAAAACCCTGTTTGTTGCAATCTAATAGCGGTGGGTTAATCCAAAAACCCTATTTGCAGCAATATTCCCCATTAATTGGTATACTTTCCTTCTGAAAGACATTGCATTCAATCTCCATAAAATTTGTCTGGATAATTTAAATCTATTTATAGGATTTTTGATTATACATTCTAAACTCATTTTATATGGTCAAATCGATTTAGAGATTATTTTCTTCCATATCTCCTATATAATAGATTCCAAAAAGTATTTACATGCCAAATTTGGATTGGAATTGCCATTAATCAAAGCTAGTTTGTTCTTGATTTTTGCTGCTACAATAATCTTGAAAACTACCATGTTGAGAACCAATTTGGTGATTTTCATTGCCATTTACACCATCATCATTGATTTTCGACATTTGCTCTTTCAAATGGCAGTTTCCAATCTAATTTTGTACAACAAAATTGGATTGCATTCAACATTAATAGTAGTTTCTATGTATTCAAAATTTGAAATTGCTTTTGAATTGGATCTATCCATGTTAAGAAGCTATTTATTGGTAATATTTGATGCCACCACTTTATTTTTCCTTAAATTTTGCTTGGCAAATTCAAATATGATTCTAATTCCTGAATTTATATCATATTTGAATTTACCTTCTAACTACGAATCGACTTTATTTCTGAGTAAATTATATTCCTTCTTATCTTTCATTTATTGTTTTGACTCGAAATCATCCATATTTAGAATTGGAATTCACCTTAATTTAGAGGACTTCCCTCTAATGTGTATCTTAATTCTTTCAATGGGGAAGTTTCCTTCTATACCCACTACAATTCTACCATTACCTTGCACTGAGTTTCCTTTCCCATTCAAAATATATGCTATTCTTGTCTCAGATTTATTCAAATTAAGAATCATTCCAATTATGATATTAGATGCCCTTAAATTTATCCATAAATTTCTTATAAGATATCCTAATCCGATATTTCTATCGAAGTTTGATCTAGCATACTCCTTGTTTAATGGTATATCATATTTGATGCCACCTTTTAACTTTTGGAAGGTTCTCCTTTTGAGTAAACTTGATTTCAATTTGATTACAAATGCTATTTTTGGCTTGATTTCATCCATAATTAGAGTTGGAACAAACCCTAATTTAGATGACTTTACATTAGTATGTATTTTAATTATTTACAAGGAAACAAATAATCTTGTTACCAAATCAATTCCATCCTACTTTTGCACTGTTTTTACCCTTTTTTTATAAGCCTTTTGACTTATATCTTTAATATCAGCCCTATCAAACAATCTATAGCTGGGATAAGCATGTTAAAACCTCTTCGGCGGGTGTTGATACTCAACCCCTCCGAGAAAAATGAAGCTTATGTGTTGGAACTGCAGTGGCCTCGGTACGCCTCAGGTAGTTTGATCTTTAGGGCAGTTTGTTGCCCGTTTCATCCTGATGTTGTTTTTTTATGTGAGAATCGATTAAATAGCTCTAGTAATGATCGTTTGAGCTAGCTTTAAATATGATAGGCTGTATCACTGTTGATCGCAGCCGTACATGTTCGAGACTCATGCTCTTTTCGAATAATAATATTACCGTCGATTTGGTTTCGTATTCTGGTTGCCATATCAATATCAATATTCATACAAATCTAGACCATTATAACTTTTCAGAAATATATGGTTACGCTGATACAAATCAAAAATATAAAACTTGGGAGTTAATTGATACCTTAAGAACTCATCGATTTTCCCTTGGCTAATTGGGGGAGATCTCAATCAGATCCTTTCTGATAGTGAGAAACAAGGAGGTGTCGGCGTGCTCGATCGCAAGTTGATAGTTTTAGGGATTGCTTATCCCAGAATCAATTGTTTGATTGTAAGCCAACCAAGGGTTGGTTCACTTGGACCAAATTTGGTCCTAATACATCACCCATTCTAAAGCGTCTTGATCGCTTTGTAGCTACTTCATCATGGCTTATTGCTTATCCCAGACATCTTGTTGTATCTAAATATAACATAGACTCAGATTATTGTGTTATCTTTCTAGAAACCAGCACCGTTCTGCATGAATCACAGACAGCTCAGAATGACCATTTTCGGTTTAAAAATTGTTGGGCCCATAATGCAAGATGTGTATCAACAGTGCAAAGAGCTTGGGCAGCAGCACCTGGTTCAACCATTGATAAGATTCATGCTGTTGGGGACTGTCTTAAGACATGGCAAGACCAGCAATGCATAGACTCCCACCACTGCATCACTGAATTAAATAAACAAATTAATTCATGTCTGTAGAGTTGAATTTTTGAGACTGATATGGAGACACTTCTAGCCGCTAAATCTAAACTGTGACATCTCCTTGATAATAAGGAAACTTGTTGGGCACAACGCTCTCGAAAAACATGGCTCTCTCAGGGTGATAAGGACACATCTTTTTTCCATGTCATTGTATCGGAAGAAGAAAGAAAAATAATATTAAGGGTCTATTCGATCATAACAATGTTTGGTAAAGAGTACGAATGAAATTATGGGAGTAGTCACTGCTTACTTTTAGAATTTATTTGCCTCTTCAAATTCGACAATTGACCCTCTAATCCTTGAAAATATTGTTCCCTCAGTCACTCCTGATATGAATACAGCTTTGACTAGGCTTTTCACTGAAAATGAAATCACATATGCCTTTAGAGATATCAACCCAAGGAAAGCCCCAGGTATCGATGGATTTCCAGGTAGCTTTTATAGGCAGTATTGGGATACTGTTGTCAAGGATATCATAAAGTTATGTCTGGATCTCCTAAATGGTGATACAGACATGGCTTCAGTAAACCACATTGTCCCGATCCTAATACCAAAGGTGACTGAACCTAACTCCATGCGCCAACTCTGGCCAATTATTCTATGCACCGTAATCTATAAAATTGTATCCAAGGTGCTTGTCAATCGTATGAAACCTGTAATGCCCAGTTGTATTAGTGGTAATCATGCGACTTTTGTTCATGGACGGAGCATCACTGATAATATTCTGGTGGGCCACGAATTGGAACATTCACTCCATTCGAATTGTAGTAATCATTTTCAGAGAGCAGCCCTTAAACTAGATATGGAGAAGGCATTCGACAGGGTTGAATGGTCTTTCATAAAGAATGTTATGTTAAAAAGGGGATTTGATATGGCATGGGTGGATCTTATTATGCGCTGCATATCATCTGTTTCCTTTGTGGCCTGGGTTAGTGGGTCGCTCTCGCCCACCTTCTATCCTCAACGAGGTCTAAGGCAGGGGGATCCTCTCTGTCCTTTTCTATTTCTCATTTGCACACAAGGACTATTGGCTACGCTCACTGTTGAACAACAGGCAGAACGTCTGCAAGGACTTTGCACTAGTCGATATAGTCCTTGGGTCAATCATCTTCTTTTCGCTGATGATAGTATGATTTTCATTCAGAATAATATCTAGGATATAATTCGAGTTAAAGAAATTCTCCACCTTTATGCTTCCTCTTTAGGGCAAGCGGTGAATTTTGACAAATCTACCATCTTCTTCAGTCTCCGTACCACTCAAGGTCATAAGCAAGCTATATATATGATATTCTCCATGTCCGAAAAGTTAACGACCCATGAATTTATCTAAGAATTCCTCTTCTAATCGAGCAGAATAAAGCGAAAAAACTTGGGTTTACTAGAGACAAAGTGAACTCCCGAATGGCAAGTTGGAACAATCATCTACTCTCGTTCAGTGGATGGGAGGTCTTCATCAAATCAGTTATTCAATCTTTGCCACAGTATGTCATGTTACATGTTGCCTCAAAACATAATTGATGATATGTCTAAATCTATGCGTCGTTACTGGTGGTCAGGTCGCAACAACAAAAAGGGTTCGCCTATGATTACTTGGGATTCGGTCTGTACCCCCAAGAACGCTGGGGGAATGGGCTTCCGCGATATGGATCTCTTTAATGTTGCTTTGTTGGGTAAGCAAATTTGGCATATAATCACTGAGCCTGATTCGCTATTATCTCGTGTCTACAACGCACGGTACTTTTCTTCTAGGAATATCTTTTACGCTGAGGCCCCTAAGAATTCTTCATTTGCTTGGAAAGGTCTTCACCAAGCCATGCGTAAGCTATATTTTGGGTTTTTTCAAAGACATGGCATCAACAGCAAGATTCGTGTACACTTAGATAACTGAGGTGGTGCATTTGTGCCACACTTATATGGTGATTATACGGACAATGATGAAATTCCAGTTTATTGTTGTGATTTCATGTTGAGTGGGCAACCTACTTGGGATAAGGCAAAAATCAGTCGCTATTTTGATTTGGACGATGCAAACACAATCCTCCATGTCCCTATTATTAATGACAATCGAGACACGGTACTTTGGAGTAACCGTGATTCTAGCATCTACTCAATTAGACCAGGATATATGTTCTTGCAAAGGCCGCTTGGCCCGTTAAATCGGCCAATGCGTATCTGGAAGATTCTTTCAAAGATCTATATTATTCCTAAGATTCAGACTTTTGGATGGAGGGCAGGTCATGATACACTACCAACTTTTCAAAGATTACGATCGGCAAACCTGGCCCTTAGCACATGCCTTCTTTGCAACCTAGCACCTAAAACCACCATCCATGCCTTACGTGATTGTTCGGGTTCAACTGTGGCTCTTCATTTGGCTGGTCTTCAACACGATATTATTTATAGCACTACCATATCTACTCTCTCGTGGCTAGAAAAAACGGCATCCATTCTTCCATGTGACACCTTTATTTTGTTCCTTAGAGTTCTTTGGAATTTATAGAATCATAGAAATGACTGGGTCCATAATAACCGTCTGCAACCTCCTTGGCTTATAGTGCTAAACTCTCAAGGCCTTATGCGAGACTACGCAGCTACCATGACGACAAGCCCCAACTTCTCTGATGGAACATCAACCAACCATGTCCAGCCTGCTCAGTCTAATGACCCAGTGTTAGCAAGGCCACGTTGGAGACCGCAGAGGACTAGGACTATTAAGATCAATACAGATGGCGCCTTCCTCATGGCTTCTAAGGATGCAGCAATATGAGTTATTGCAAGGGACGATAGAGGTGCAGTTCTTGGCGGATTAGCACAACATTCAACTGGCTGCCTAAATGCTACTTTGGCTGAGCTTCATGCATATACAACTATTATTCAACTTGGACGTACACGAGGATGGTCCAATGTTATCATTGAAACTGATTCTGCCATGGTGGCTAACAAATTGAATCACTAAGAAGATGATCTATCCTTGTTTGGGCCTCTATTTGATAATGCTTGCCTTATACTTGCAAGTTCTGAGGGTTTTTGTGTTTAGTTTGTACCTAGGGAGGCTAATTTTGTAGCCCATACACTTGCCTCTAAGGCCATACAATCTTTGTCGTCTATCTGTTTTGATTCGGTTTACCCCCACTACATACACTCTATTGTAAGCAACGATATTCCATCTCATTCTATATAATGAATATGGGTACTCTTTTCCCCTTAGGTGATCTCAATCGGTCTAAGACTGGTGGTGACTTTAGTGGGGTTTTTAATGAGGCCCACCTTGTCTTCACACAAAATTCCAACGGGTCCATTGTAAAGCCCATTTAGACATGCACGCCTTAAACACGAACAAAACAGCCTAAAATAAAATTAAATCACATTTTATGACTTAAAATATTTAGTTATGGGCTTTTGAACATGATTATGTAGCATAACCGCATTTTTAGAAATTTTTACTCGGTTAAAATTCCAACGAGTCCATTGTAAAGCCTTAAACTCAACAAACGGCCACAAAATACGATTAAATCAAATTTTATGAGTTAAAATATTTGATTATGGGCTTTTGAATATGATTATATAGTTTAACCTCAATTTCAAGACTTTTTGCTCTGTTAAAATTCTAACGTGTCCACTATAAAGCCCATTTAGACATGCACGCCTTAAACCTAACAAACAAAAAATAAGATTAAATCACATTTTATGACATAAAATATTTAGTTATGGGATTTTGAACATGGTTATACAGCTTAACCACATTTTAAGAAATTTTACCTCCGTTAAAATTCCAACTGGTCCACTGTAAAGCCCATTTAGACATGCACGCCTTAAACCCCAACAAAATAGCCGAAAAATAAGATGAAATCAAATTTTATGACTTAAAATATTTAGTTATGAGCTTTTGAAAACGATTATATAGCTTAACCTCATTTTTAGAACTTCTAACTCGATTAAAATTCCAACTGGTCCACTGTAAAGCCCATTTAGACATGCACGCCTTAAACCACAACAACATGGCATCAAAATAAGATTAAATCAAATTTTATGACTTAAAATATTTATTAATGGGCTTTTGAACATGATTATACAATTTAACCTCAAATTTTGAACTTTTTACTCGGTTAAAATTCCAACGGGTCCATTGTAAAGCCCATTTAGGCATGCAGGCCTTAAACCCCAACAAAATGACCGAAAGATAAGATTAAATCACATTTTATGACTTAAAATATTTAGTTATGGGATTTTGAACATGATTATATAGCTTAAACTCATTTTCAAAAATTTTTACTTGGTTTAAATTCCACGGGTCCACTGTAAAGCACATTTAGACATGCACGCTTAAACCCAACAAAACAGCCACAACATAAAATTAAATCAAATTTTATGAGTTAAAATATTTGATTATGGGATTTTGAATATGATTATATAGCTTAACCTCAATTTTAGAACTTTTTACTCGATTAAAATTCCAATGGGTTCATTGTAAAGCCCATTCAGACATGCACGCCTTAATTCCCATCAAAACGACCGAAAAATAAGATTAAAACCAAATTTTATGACTTAAAATATTTAATTATGGGCTTTTGAACACGATTTTTTTCAGAAGTTTTTACTCAGTTAAAATTCCAACGGGTCCACTATAAAACTCATTTTAACATGCATGCCTTAAACCCCAATAAAAAAGTTGAAAAATAGGATTACATAACATTTTATAACTTAAAATATTTATTTATGGGCTTTCGAACATGATTATATAGCTTAACCTCATTTTCAGAAATTTTTACTCTGTTAAAATTCCAACGAGTCCACTGTAAAGCCCATTTAGACCTGCAAGCCTTAAACCCCAACAAACGGCTAAAAAAAGATTAAATCACATTTTATGACTTAAAATATTTAGTTATAGGCTTTTGAACATGGTTATATAGCTTAACTTCATTTTCAAAATTTTTTACTAGGTTTAAATTCCAATGAGTCCACTGTAAGGCCTATTTAGACATTCACCCCTAAAACCCAACAAAAAGGCCACAAAATAAGATTAAATCAAATTTCATGAGTTAGAATATTTGATTATGTGCTTTTGAACATGATTATACAATTTAATCTCAATTTTAGAACTTTTTACACGGTTAAAATTCGAACGGGTCCACTGTAAAGCCCATTTAGACATGCACGCCTTAAACTCCTACAAAATAGCCACAAAATAAGATTAAATCAAAATTTATGACGTAAAATATTTAGTTATGAGCTTGATTATACAATTTAACCTCAATTTTAGAACTTTTTACTCAGTTAAAATTCTAACGGGTCTACTGTAAATCCCATTTTGACATGCACGCCTTAAACCTCAACAAAACAACTGAAAAAAAAATCTTAAATAACAATTTATGAATTAAAATATATATATGGGATTTTGAACATGATTATATAGCTTAACCTCATTTTTAGAACTTTTTACTCGGTTAAAATTCCAACGGGTCTACTGTAAAGCCCATTTTTGACATGCATGCTTAAACCCAACAAAACAACCATAAAATAAGATTAAATCAAGCTAAAATATTTGATTAATGGCTTTTGAATATGATTATATAGTTTAACCTCAATTTTAGAACTTTTTACTCGGTTAAAATTCCAACGGGTCCACTATAAAGCCCATTTAGACATGCACGCCTTAAGCCCCAACAAAACAGCCAAAAAATAAGATTAAATCATATTTTATGACTTAAAATATTTATTTACGGGCTTTTGAACATGATTATATAGCTTCATCTCATTTTCAAATTTTTTACTCGTTTAAAATTTTAACAAGTCCATTGTAAAGCCCATTTAGACATGCATGCCTTAAACTCAACAAAACGGCCGCAAAATAAGATTAAATCAAATTTCATGAGTTAAAATATTTGATTATAGGATTTTGAATATGATTATATACCTTAAAATCAATTTCAGAACTTTTTACTCGTCTAAAATTCCAATGGGTCCACTGTAAAGACATTTAGACATGCACGCCTTAAACCCAACAAAACAGCCACATAATAAGATTAAATCAAATTTCATGAGTTTAAATATTTGATTCTGGCTTTTGAATATGATTTTATAGCTTAAACTCAATTTTATAACTATTTACTCGGTTAAAATTTCAACAAGTCCACTGTAAAGCCCATTTAGACATGCACGCCTTAAACTCCAACAAAATGGCTGCAAAATAAGCTTAAATCAAATTTTATGACTTACAATATTTAGTCATGGGCTTTTGAACATGATTATATATCTTAACCTCATTTTCAGAAATTTTCACTCGGTTAAAATTCCAACGGGTCCACTATAAAGCATAATTAAACATGCACGCCTTAAACCCCAATAAACGGCCAAAAAACAAGATTGAATCACCTTTTATGACTTAAAATTTTTAGTTATGGGCTTTTGAACATGTTTATATAGCTTAACTTAATTTTCAAAAAATTTTAATCGGTTAAAATTCAAATGGGTTCACTGTATAGCCCATGTACACATGCACGCCTTAAACCCCAACAAAATAGCCGCAAAATAAGATTAAATCAAATTTTATGACTTAAGTATTTAGTTATAGGCTTTTGAACATGATTATACAATTTTACCTCAATTTTAGAACTTTTTACCTGGTTAAAATTCCAATGTGTCCACTATATATAAAGCCCATTTAGACATGCACTCCCCTTAAACCCCAACAAAACAGCCAAAAAAAGATTAAATCACATTTTATGAGTTAAAATATTTAGTTATGGGATTTTAAACATGATTATATAGCTTAATATCATTTTTAGAACTTTTTACTCGTTTAAAATTCCAGCGGGTCCACTGTAAAGCCCATTTAGACATGCACGCTTAATCCCAACAAAACGACCACAAAATAAGATTAAATCAAATTTTATGAGTTAAAATATTTGATAATGAGCTTTTGAAAATGAATATATAGCTTAAACACAATTTTAGAACTTTTTACTCTGTTAAAATTTCAACAGGTCCATTGTAAAGCCCATTTAGACATGCACGCCTTAAACCCTAACAAAACGGCCAAAAAATAAGATTGAATCAAATTTTATGACTGAAAATATTTAGTTATGGGTTTTTGAACATGATTATATAGCTTAATCTAATTTTCATAACTTTTTACTTAAAATTCCAACGGGTTCACTATAAAGCCCATTTTAACTTGCATGCCTTAAACCCCAACAAAACGGCTGAAAAATAAGATTAAATCACATTTTATGAGTTAAAATATTTATTTATGGGATTTTGAACATGATTATATAGCTTAACCTCATTTTCAGAAATTTTTACTCGGTTAAAATTTCAACGGGTCCACTGTAAAACCTATTTAGACATCCACGCCTTAAGCCCCAATAAAACGGCCAAAAAATAAGATTAAATCACATTTTATGACTTAAAATATTTAGTTATGGACATGAATATGATTATATAGCTTAAATTCATTTTTAAAAAATTTTACTCGGTTAAAATTCTAATGGGTCCACTGTAAAGCACATTTAGACATGCATGCCTTAAACCCAACAAAACGGCCACAAAATAAGATTAAATAGAATTTCAGGAGTTAAAATATTTGATTATGGGATTTTGAATTTGATTATATAGCGTAAACTCAATTTTAGAACTTTTTAATCGGTTAAACTTCCAACGGGTCCACTGTAAAGCCCATTTAGACCTGCACGACATAAACCCCAACAAAACGTTCAAAAAACATGATTAAATCACATTTTAAGACTTAAAATATTTGTTTATGGGCTTTTGAACTTGATTAAATTCCGACGGGTCCACTGTAAAGCCCATTTAAACATGCACTCCTTAAACCCCAACAAAACAGCCAAAAAATTAGATTACCTCACATTTTATGACTAAAAATATTTTGTTATGGGATTTTGAACATGATTATATAGCTTAACCTCATTTTCAGAAATTTTGACTGTTAAAATTCGAACGGGTCCACTATAAGCCCATTTAGACATGCACACCTTAAAGCCAACAAAACGGCCACAAAATAAGATAAAATCAAATTTTATGAGTTAAAATATTTTATTCTAGGCTTTTGAATAATATTATATATCTTAAAATCATTTTAGAACTTTTTACTCAGTTAAAATTCCAACGGGTCCACTATAAAGCCCATTTAGACATGCACGCCTTAAACCCCAACTAAAAGGCGAAAAAAAGATTAAATCACATTTTATGGCTTAAAATATATATTTATGGGATTTTGAACATGATTATATAGCTTAACCTCATTTTAAGAACTTCTTACTCGGTTAAAAATCCAATAGGTCCATTGTAAAGCCCATTTAGACATGCACGGCTTAAACCCCAACAAAATGGCCGCAAAATATGATTAAATCAAATTTTATGACTTAAAATATTTAGTTATGGGCTTTTGAACATGATTATATAGTTTAACATCAATTTTAGAACTTTTTACCCGGTTAAAATTTCAACAGGTCCACTTTAAAGCCCATTTAGACATGCATGCCTTAAACCCCAACAAAACAATAGAAAAAAAGGATTAAATCACATTTTATGACTTAAAATATTTATTTATGGGATTTTGAACAAGATTATATAGCTTAATGTTATTTTTAGAACTTTTTACTTTGTTAAATTTCCAACGGGTCCACTGTAAAGCCCATATAGACATGCACGTTTAAACCCAACAAAACGACCACAAAATAAGATAAAATCAAATTTTATGAGTTAAAATATTTGATAATGGGATTTTGAATATGATTATATAGCTTAACCTAAAATTTAAAACTTTTTACTCGGTATAGTTCCAATAGGTCCACTGTAAAGCCCATTTAGGCATGCACGCCTTAAACCCCAACAAAATGGCCGAAAAATAAGATTAAATCAAATTTTATGACTTGAAATATTTATTTATGGGCTTGTTAACATGATTATATAGCTTAATCTCATTTTCAGAACTTTTTACTCAGTTAAAATTCCAACAGGTCCACCGTAAAGGCCATTTAACATTCATGCCTTAAGCCCCAGCAAAACGGCCGAAAAATAAGATTAAATCACATTTTATGACTTAAAATATTTAGTTATTCACTTTTGAACATGATTATATAGCTTAACCTCATTTTCAGTAATTTTAACTCGGTTAAAATTACAACGGGCCCACTATAATGCCCATTTAAACATACACGCCTTAAACCCCAACAAAACGGCCAAAAAATATTAAATAAAACTGTATGACTTAAAATATTTAGTTATGGGCTTTTGAACATGATTATATATCTTAACTTCTTTTTCAAAAATTTGTACTCGGTTAAAATTTCAATGGGTCCACTATGAAGCCCATTTAGACATGCAAACCTTATACCAAACAAAACGGCCACAAAATAAGATTAAATCAAATTTCATGAGTTAAAATATTTGATTATGGGCTTTTGAATATGATTATATAGCTTAACCTCAAATTTAGAACTTTTTAATAGGTTAAACTTCCAACGGGTCCACTGCAAAGCCCATTTAGACTTGCACGACTTAAACCCCAACAAAACGGTCGAAAAATAAGATTAAATCATATTTTATGACTTAAAATATTTATTTATGGGCTTTTGAACACGATTATATAGCTTAACCTCATTTTTAGAACTTTTTACTCGGTTAAACCCAACAAAACGGCCAACAAAACAGTTGAACACGATTATATAGCTTAAAATTCCAACGTGTCCACTATAAACCCATTTCGACATACACGCTTAAACCCAACAAAACGGCCATAAAATAAGATTAAATCAAATTTTATGAGTTAAAATATTTGATTTTGGGATTTTGAATATAATAGTATTGCTTAACCTCAATTTTAGAACTTTTTACATGGTTAAAATTCCAGCGGGTCCACTGTAAAGGCCATTTAGACATGCACGCCTTAGACCCCCAACAAAACAGTTGAAGAATAAGACTAAATCACATTTTATGTCTTAAAATATTTATTTATGGTCTTCTGAACATGATTATATAGCTTAACCTCATTTTCAGAACTTTTTACTCGGTTAAAATTCCATCAGGTCCACTATAAAGCTCATTTAGACATGCATGCCTTAAACCCAACAGAACGGTCACAAAATAAGATTAAATTAAATTTCATGGGTTACAATATTTTATTATGGGCTTTTGAATATGATTATATAGCTTAAACTCAATTTTAGAACTTTTTACTCGGTTAAAATTCCAACGGGTCCACTGTAAAGCCCATTTAGACATGCACGCTTAAACCCAACAAAACGGCCACAAAATAAGATTAAATCAAATTTCATGTGTTAAAATATTTGATAATTGGCTTTTGAATATGATTATATAGCTTAACCTAAATTTTAGAACTTTTTACTCAGTTAAAATTCCAACGGGTCCACTGTAAAGCCCATTTAGACATGTACGCCTTAAACCCAACAAAACGGCCAAAAATAAGATTAAATCACATTTTATGACTTAAAATATTTAGTTATGGGCTTTTGAACATGATTATATAGCTTAACTTTATTTTCAAAATTTTTTACTCGATTATAATTCCAATGGGTTCATTGTAAAGCCCATTTAGACATGCACGCCTTAAACCCCCACAAAATAGCCAAAAAATAAGATTAACTCAAATTTTATGAACTAAAATATTTAATTATGGGATTTTTAACATGATTATATAGTTTAACCTCAATTTTGAAAATTTTTACTCGGTTAAAATTTCAACGGTTCCACTATAAAGCCCATTTAGACATGCACACCTTAAACCCCAACAAAACGGCCGAAAAATAAGATTAAATCACATTTTATGACTTAAAATTTTTATTTATGGGATTTTGAACATGATTATATAGCTTAACCTCATTTTTAGAACTTTTTACTCGGTTAAAATTCCAACGGGTCCACTATAAAGCCCATTTAGACATGCACACTTAAACCCAACAAAACGGCCACAAAATAATATTAAATAACATTTATGACTTACAATATTTGATTATGGGCTTTTGAACATGATTAAATAGCTTAAACTCAATTTTAGAACTTTTTACTTGGTTAAAATTCCAATAGGTCCACTGTAAAGCCCATTTAGACATGCACACCATAAACCCCAACAAAATTGCCGCAAAATAAGATTAAATCAAATTTTATGAATTAAAATATGTAGTTATGGGATTTTGAACTTGATTATACATCTTAACCTCAATTTTAGAACTTTTTACTAGGTTAAAATTCTAACGGGTCCACAGTAAATCACATTTAGACATGCACGCATTAAACCCCAAGAAACGGAAGAAAAATAAGATTTAATCAAATTTTATGACTTACAATATTTTTTATGGGCTTTTGAAAATGATTATATAGCTTAAACTCATTTTCAGAACTTTTTACTAGGTTAAAATTTCAACGGGCCCGCTATAATGTCATTTAGACAAGCACGCCTTAAACCCCAACAAAATGGCCGCAAAATAAGATTAAATCAAATTTTACGACTTAAAATATTTAGTTATGGGCATTTGAACATGATTATACAGTTTAACCTCAATTTTAGAAATTTTTACTCAGTTAAAATTCCAATGGGTCCACTATAAAGCCCATTCTAACATGAACGCCTTAAACCCCAACAAAACGGCCAAAAATAAGATTAAATCACATTTTATGACTTAAAATATTTAGTTATGGGCATTTGAACATGATTATATAGCTTAACCTCATTTTCAAATTTTTTTTCTCGGTTAAAATTCCAACGGTTCCACTGTAAAGCCCTTTTAGACATGCACGCTTTAAACCCCAACAAGACGACCGAAAAAGATTAAATCACATTTTATGACTTAAAATATTTAGTTATGGGCTTTTGAACATGATTATATATCTTAACTTCATTTTCAAAAAGTTTAGAACTTTTTACTCAGTTAAAATTACAACGGGTCTACTATAAAGCCTATTTTGACATGCACGCCTTACACCCCAAGAAAATAGCCGAAAAATAAGATTAAATCTCATTTTATGACTTAAAAAATTTAGTTATGGGCTTTTGGACATGATTATATAGCTTAACCTCATTTTCATAAATTTTTACTCGGTTAAAATTCCAATGGGTCCACTATAAAGCCCATTTAGACTTGCATGCCTTAAACCCCAACAAAACGGTCAAAAAATAAGATTAAATCACATTTTATGACTTAAAATATTTAGTTATGGGCTTTTTAACATGATTATATAGCTTAACCTCTTTTTTAGAACTTTTTACTCGGTTAAAATTGTACCACCCCAGTTTTGGGTCTATTTGTTTTGGGGTTCATTTAGGGGTCCGATGGACCGGTATTAGGGATTTGAGTCAGTTTTAGGATTAAATCGGATTAAATATTTTTGAAGGTCATAAAAATATATAAAAATATTCTAAAATCATTAATTAATATATTAATGGTTGTAGTGAAATCAATTTTGTAAAATGAGTTTTGGAAATCAGACATTTTGGACTAGTGACCAAAATGTAAACTTTGAATACTATTTTTAGTGACTGTTTTGTAAAGAGTCGAAACTTTGAATCTTTAAGGAGCTAATTGCCCAAAAGTCTAATCTCAGACTTTATCCCTTAATTGGCTATTTTAAAAGTGTTTTGGAAAATATAAATAGGTTGGGGAGAATTAGTTTGATAATTAAATCTTTAAAACAAAAATCACGTAACTAGCTTTCTCTCAAAATCTCTCCAGCCAATCACCACTCTCTTCTTCTAAATCTTAAGGTAAAATCATGTTTTCTTTAATTCTTTGATTGCAAATGATTTCTTGTTGATTGTTTATCAAGACCTTATTGTTTTAACTTTGTTTTCTCATGTAAATCATCCAATTAAGGGAGAAAGCATCCTTTAGAGGTAATGTTCATTCTTTTCCTCTAACAAAAGGTTCTTTATTGAAATTCCCAAGTTATTGATTCTTTACAATTGTTTTCTAATGTGTTTTTGATAGTTTAATTAAGGAAAATTGGTTTAATTGTGTTATGATTGAGGAAATTGATATATTTTCGAATTGGATCTATTTTTCTGGGTTCTTGATCAGATTAGATCATGTTTTTAGTGTTTAATAATGTTGAAGGCTTGGTTTTATCAATATAATCTCGAAACTAGTTGAATCCATAATGTTAATGGTTGTTAGTTAAGGGTTTTTGTGATGTTAATGGAGTTTAATCATTGCTGGAAGTAGAAGGATGCTGAAGAAGGGTTTTTAGATGTTAATTGATGAGGTTTGATGTACTGAATCATTGTTTTGTGCTTGGGTTAAGATTGGAAGGTGTTTGAGGTTGATTTCAATAAGTTTCAGATGGTTTTTGAGTGGGCAACTTGTGAGTTGCAGGTAATTGCTTTGAGGTAGTGGTTTGGATGCATTTTGATGCAAGTTTCCTCTGGTTTTGTGTGGCCAAAACAGGGGATAATCAAGGCGAAGTAGCTTAAGGTGGACCGTTGCTTGCCGCAAGCTCGATTTGCATTGGCAAGCAAGGTGAGGTGTAATCGGTGAGTTGAAACTGCTTTTAAATGCCTTTAAAGGGTTTGCAAAATGATGTTGGGAGTTTAGGTTAAGCTTGAAACACTTACCTAAGCTCAGAAGAAGTTTCCCTTTTTTGCTCTTTAATATCGGTTTGGATATGAGCATAGTTGATTTCATGTTTTGGTATTAAACATGGTTTGAATTACTTACTATAAGTGCATGGTTTTGAATGCATATGCAATGGTTTTAAAGTATATGAAATGCTAGTGAGCATTGTTTTCATTCCGGTTGGGAATGTGGTATTGCTTTGGCAATGTGGTTTGCATATGTGGTGATTTTGTATAATGCATTGTAAAAAAGTGAGTAAATGGTTTTGGAAATGATAATATTGGCTATGTGACAAGGTGAAAAACAATCAAATATAGTTGGCATGTCATAGGATGAAGTGCACTATAATATATAAACAAAAATCGATCGTGGCCATGGGTCCTTGAGGTATGGCGGTTTAACTAGGCCACTCAGACTATTGGGACATCTCTTGGGGTATGCGGTTTAACTAGGCAGCCCAAGATGATGGTGATCTTGCGGTTTAACTAGGCAAGGTCGGTAAAGCATGCAATTTAACTAGGCGAGGCTGTCAAATCTTGCGGTTTAACTAGGCAAGGTTTGGGATATCATGCAGTTTAACTAGGCATGGTAGAGAGATCTGTGTATCTGATATGTAAGGTTAACGGTTGGTTAACCAATGATTAGCGGTTGGCTAATCGGGGATAGTGGTCGACTATCCGGGGTCACTATAATTGCCAATATATGAAAGTTCATGTGTTGAACCTATTTTATAATACTTTGGGATTTAAGCATGGTAATATGATTTAATGCTTTGGGATTTAAGCATGGATGATTTAATGCTTTGGGATTTAAGCATGTGATTTGTAAATGTTTTTGCATAAGGATGATATGCATGTTTTGATTTGGAATCAATGAAAATGCTTTGGATGTAAGCATGGTTTGAAAACAAGTGTTTAGTTTTCAAAGAAATTTAAATGCATCATTGTTTTATGAGCATTCTCACTAAGCATATGTGCTTACACTCTCTTTTTCCTAATGATACAGAGCATTGAAGTTTGGGGCAGTAAAGGCAAGGTTTAAAGTGATCCAAGAACAAAGACTACCTTTGAGTATGAACTCGGTTTAATTTTTCGGTTAATCAATGTGTTCACCTTGTTTTTAGGATATGTAATTCTGTTTTCCCCTGGTTTTTTAGCATGTTTAGTGCTATGATTTGGAGTTGGATTGATGTTGATAAGTATGTTGTTAATCCTTGCTTATAGTTGATGCTAGGTGGTTGCTTAGGTATGCATCTAGATAGCCTTGGTTGAATGCCATGTCTTGATGACTCCAGCATGTTGATTTTGATGTTATAGATATGTGTGGAAGTGGCATATGCTGGTAAATGTTCAATTAAATGTTTTGTATGATTGGTAAAGTGATCTAGGGAGCATGCTTATAGGTTGATCTTTTGGAAGCTTATGTTTTGTTGTGGTTTCTAAATCTTAGTGCAAGTATTGGATATTAATAGATGGTTGTTTGTATGCATGAGTGTGAGTTGCTAGGATCTAAATGCATCTAGATTAGTTTGGAAAACCAGCGAAAAATGACATTTCGCTTCCAGGCATATCAAAACGTGTCCCCTCGTACCAGTACAACTACGTAACACCCCCACCTAGTTTAGTAATAAGTCGACTGAGGAGTATTACGGGGAACACTGGAAACACGAATAATTTAAAACTTTTCATGAACTCATCCCTATTAGATGATTTGAGTGACTAATAAGGTGTTTAAATGTTCATATATTATCATACAGCAAGCATATGTGTTTTATTCACCCTAGGTTACCATCTTGGTTATACATTTGCAATTATACATTTAAAGATGTCTACTATTTAAACATGTGACCATGCATAGCATTCATATATCATACTTAGACAAGAACATATCCTTATATACCCAAATCTCATTACGTTCAAGTCATGTAGATGTTTCATGTAGGTTTAACTAGTCATGCTTGTATGTACATGCATTCAATCCAGTCTCAAGCAAGCATATCATGTTTATCATTCGTGATAAGTTACCACCTAGACTTCATATTTAATCATATAAGCATAATAAATTTCCTTATTCATTATAGGTCTTTACTTTGATTGGTTACTTCCAATTTTCATTCAAAGTTAACTACTACCTACACATGAACATGTGACATTCGAATAGCATACAATGGCTAGCAAGTGTTCACTTAATCTCAGAGTTCCTATATGCGCAACTTACTATTCCATTCACAAGAAAATTAGGTCATTACATACTTCAAATTTAAGCAATCAAGCCTTCGCACATTAGAGGCCAAATTCATAATCATATACAAGCTTTCAAAATATTAAATGCATGTCCTAGTTTAACTATATACAAATCTAGGTGCCACCAACTAGGAGAATTACAAACAAGTATGGATTCATACTTGTGCTTCTGCTTGTGCCTTACTTCAAGCTCAAGAAATCTGACTTCAGGATCAAGCAAACGATCGAATCCTTTATCCTGTAGGGTGGGAAGAATGGAGACAAGAGTGATAAGTACAAAAATGTACTTAGTGAGGTAGCCCTAACTCGAGCATTATTCAAGTTATTCTGAGCAGCAACTAATGTGTACAAAATTAACATATACAAAACAGTCCAATTCGAGCATTATTCATGTTATTCCGAGAAGCAACTCATGCATACACTATTAACATACAAAAAATAGTCCAATTCAAGCATTATTCAAGTTATTCTGAGCAGCAACTCATGTGTACAAAATTAACATATACAAAACAGTCCAATTCGAGCATTATTCATGTTATTCCGAGCAGCAAATCATGTATACACTACTAACATACACAAAACAGTCCAATTCAAGTTATTCAGAGCAGCAACTCATGTGTACATAATTAACATATACAAAATAGTCCAATTCGAGCATTATTCATGTTATTTTGAGCAGCAACTCATGTATACACTATTAACGTACACAAAACAGTCCAATTCAAGCATTATTCAAGTTATTTCGAGCAGCAACTCATGTGTACAAAATTAACATATACAAAACAGTCCAATTCGAGCAATATTCATGTTATTCCGAGCAGGAACTCATGTATACACTACTATCATATACAAAACAGTCCAATTCAAGCATTATTCATGTTTACACACAATTACAATTAAAACAATCCATATTTTCATGTACAAGGTGTACATGGAAGCAATACTCAGCAATATACATTTTTATCAAGTCAAGTATAACTATAATGCATTTCAAGCTTTTCATTCAAGACAAGTTTACAAATAGTACTCATGAATTCAAGTAAGATTAAGATCTATTTCAAGTAATAATCATGTGGCAAGAAGATCAAGTATACAAGTCAAGTAGCAAATAGTTCAAGTTTACATGTTTTTCATTTCAAGAATACATGTCAAGTAATCCAAGCAAGTTTACATGTCAAGTAATTCAAGTATTCCAAGTAAGCTTTATGCTTCGTTTATTTTTCCTTGATTACTTAGTTTATGCCTTTGGTAATTCTTGTTTACTTTCTTTAATTTGAGCCTTTGGTATTTAGATGTCTTTTACTTGTTCATCTTGGATCATGGATTTAATCATGAATAACCTTGGTCTGAGTTTGACCGTATAGGTCCAAGCACATGCAATTAGAATTTCAAGAGTTTCATGTCAAGAATCAAGCATTTCGTGTCAAGCAATTCAAGTATTTCAAGGATTCGTGTCAAGTGATTCAAGTGTTCAAGATTTCTTGTCAAGTCATTTAAGTATTTCAAGATATAATTCAAGTATTCAATATTTTCTTTTGAGTTTCTTATTCAATTTCTCAATAAGGTTCATATCTTTTTAACATGTTTGCCTTGGATCAAAATTGGTCATGAATAACATTTTTCCAAGTTTGACCATAAAGGTCTAAGAGATACATAGCTCAAAGCACATAGCAATGGCTAATATCGGAAACATGTAATCCTATACTTCTCACTATCTAACCAACTGTCGCCAATCTTCGTACAACTCCCTCGTTACCTCCAACTGTCGCCAATAACATATTACATGTAATGGGGCGTACCCCTGAGCCGTGGCTCATGGACCGTAGTCCCAAGTATACCATGCATCATGCCATTGTATCCAAGGACTTCCATTGTAGGTAATTTAAGTCTTTTTAATCTTTAAACTTTTATTAGACGGGTATTCTTATACTTTAAAGCTTGTTGTTGTTGTTTCTTATGTTTTATGCTTTCATGTACAAGTCGAGACAATTTATATTCGAGAATTGCATTCAAGCAAGTTATAGCAATATCATGCTTAGCCCTTAGGCTAGTTGAGCCTTAGCTCTTCAATTACTTTTCACGTTTTCAAGTGTTTCATGTCCAAGGATTTTATTCAAGCAAGTATTTCAAGATCAAGTTTAGCCCTTAGGCTAGTTGAGCCTTAGCTCTTCATTTCACAAGTTTACTTGTTACTCAACTAAGCAATTCGAATTATATGCCATTTTTAGGCATCTAGTCATATCTTTATAATCATGGTTTATATCACTTTTATAAGTATTTATATCATAAGAGCAATTCTGAGCAAGAAATTTGAATGAATACATCCAAGACAAGGAATCAAGCATTTCGAATAGGTCTCGTTTCAAGTACAAGGATTCAAGCATTTCAATTAGCAAGCATTCGATTAGGTCAATCCAAATCATGGATTCGTACATTTGTTTTCACTTTTCTTTCTACTTAATTTATCAATTTTCATGCTATCACTTAAACACAATTTTAGTTTAGTCCAATCTTCCCTTTTTATTCATATTCAATTTAATTTAAACTCATTATTATGGCACTATCAGTAGCAAGAAAATAGTCATGCATATTTGGTTAGGGTCCTAACCCTATTGTAAACTACACTCACCTCTTATCCCGAAGTTATGGGATACCCAAATCCTTAACCAAACTTGCTACTTATTCAATTTCCTTCCTAGCTTCTTCTTGGTCTAAGTACAACAAGAATATAACCATATATTAGAACCAATTCAATCTTTCAACCATTCACCAAACAAGGCAGCATATACTCATACACATTTGATTTCTCAAATCTGTCCAGCCAACATATACACACAAATACATATCAACATAAAGCAACTTCAATTCAATTACTCAACAAAGCAATGGTACAATCAAGCATTTTAACATAGTTTCAATACATTCAAAGCTGCCCAGTTTTTCATGTATGAACATAGACACAATCAAGCATTTTAACATAGATTCAATACATCCAAAGCTGCCCAGATTTTTCATGTATGAACATAGATACAATCAAGCATTTTAACATAGTTTCAATACATTCAAAGCTGCCAAGCTTTTCATGTATGAACTTAGATACAATCAAGCATTTTAACATAGTTTCAATACATTCAAAGCTGCCCAGATTTTTTCATGTATGAACATAGATACAATCAAGCATTTTTACATAGTTTCAATACATTCAAAGCTGCCCAGTTTTTCATGTATGAACTTAGATACAATCAAGCATTTTAACATAGTTTCAATACATTCAAAGCAGCCCAGATTTTTTTCATGTATAACCACATATGAAATCAAGCATTTCAACATAGCTCTAAGGTATTCAAAACTGTCCAGAATTTTCAGGTATAATCACATATGAAATCAAGCATTTCAACATAGCTATAAGGTATTCAAAACTGTCCAGAATCTTCAGGTATAACCACATATGAAATCAAGCATTTCAATATAGCTATATGGTTTTCAAAACTGTCCAGAATTTTCAGGTATAACCACATATGTAATCAAGCATTTCAACATAGCTCTAAGGTATTCAAATCTGTCCAGAATTTTCAGGTATAATCACATATGAAATCAAGCATTTCAACATAGCTCTAAGGTATTCAAAACTGTCCAGAATTTTCAGGTATAACCACATATGAAATCAATTACTCAAGTTAAATCTCAAATAAAGGAAAAAGAAAGAGTATTTTCACCTTTCTTACTTGAGCTAAACAAGAACGGTTCAAAGAAATGAACCAACTCAAGCTTCGATTCTCATCGTCCCCAAGCTTTCTCTAACCTCTCTCCTTCACTCCTAATTTGGTTCTTGGAGAAGAAGATGTAACCGGTTGTGTCATCTTTCTCCCTAAAAGCCAAGACTCTTACACATGTCTTTCCTAAATTGTCGACAACCATACAAGTCCTTGGACTTATTAACCTTCAGCATGCAAACACTAATTTTTGGATATATTCGGTTTTAATCATTCTACAATGGCTATCCATTTTCTGCTTTGTTTCAATTTGATCCTTAAATCATTTATTTAGTCTAATAAGTGACATAAATACTACAATTTGCTTGTGATCAAATTGTTACATAATCCAAAGCCAACTTTTTGGGTATTACAGGCTAGGCCATTTCAGGCATAGCGTTTCGATACGGGTAAGCCCTTTTAGGCATAGCGTTTCGATAAGCTAGAAGGTGTTTCGATACGCGGGGCCGTATCGGTACGATTTTGAGCTACTGGAATATGAGTTTTGAAAGCTAGCCAAGGCATACCGAAACACCTGTATGCGTACCGATACGAGCTGCAGTTAAATTAGTTGTTGGGTTGTTTGATAGTTTTTAATTCTTCCGTTTTGGTCCCTGATTATTGTGAATGCAATTGCTTGAGTTTGGATGGTCAGATTGGGTAGAGAATTGACATGCAAGCATGTAATCTGACTAATTAAGGATGTTAACCCTAATTACAGTAATGGTCCTTTAATTTGCCAGTTTTATGTTTTGGTCCCTAAAATGTATTGTATGCAATTGGTTGCCTTAATGAGGTCCGTTTTCTTTGTAACTTCACCCGCTGCAAGCATGATCACTTAGGATTAATAATATGCATCTAGACAGGATAAAATAAAAAATATAACGATTTTTGTAATCTTTCTTCGGTTTGCTTTGGCAAACCTAATGTAGCTTTCTCGGTTCGGTCGGGCGTGTAGGCTAGGTCGAGGTGGTTACAAAAATTCCAACGGGTCTACTGTAAAGCCCATTTAGCCATGCACGCCTTAAACCCAACAAAAAGGTCACATAATAAGATTAAATCAAATTTTATGAGCTAAAATATTTGATTATGGGCTTTTGAATATGATTATATAGCTTAACCTCAATTTTAGAACTTTTTACTCGGTTAAAATTCTAACGGGTCCACTGTAAAGCCCATTTATACATGCAAACCTTAAACCTGAACACAATGGCCACAAAATATGATTAAATCAAATTTTATGAATTAAAATATTTATTTATGGGCTTTTGAACATGATTATACATTTTAACCTCAATTATAGAACTTTTTAATCGGTTAAAATTACAACTAGTCCAATATAAAGCCAATTTAGACATGCACGCCTTAAACCCCAGCAAAACAACTGCAAAATAAGATTAAATCACATTTTATGACTTAAAATATTTAGTTATGGGCTTTTGAACATGATTATATAGCTTAACATCATTTTCTGAACTTTTTTCTCTGTTAAAATTCCAACGGGTCCGCTATAAAGCCCATTTAGGCATGCACGCCTTAAACCCCAACAAAACGACCACAAAAGAAGATTAAATTAAATTTTATCAGTTAAAATATTTGATTCTTGGCCTTTGAATATGAGTATATAGCTTAAAATGAATTCTATAACTTTTTACTTGGTTAAAATTCCAAGGGTCCACTGTAATGTCCATTTAGACATACACGCCTTAAACCCAAACAAAAATGCCGCAAAATAAGATTAAATAAAATTTTATGAATTAAAATATTTAGTTATGGGATTTTGAACATGATTATAAAGCTTAACCTCAATTTTAAAACTTTTTACTTGGTTAAAATTCCAACGGGTCCACTGTAAAGCCCATTTAGACTTGCACACCTTAAACCCCAAGAAAACGAAGGAAAAATAAGATTAAATCAAATTTTATGACTTAAAATATTTACTTATGGGCTTCTGAACATGATTATATAGCTTAACCTCATTTTCCAAAAATTTTACTCAGTTAAAATTCCAACGGGTCCACTGTAATGTCCATTTAGACATGCACGCCTTAAACCCCAACAAGATGGCCGTAAAATAAGATTAAATCAAATTTTACAACTTAAAATATTTATTTATGGGCTTTTGAACATGATTATACAATTTAAAATCAATGTTAGAACTTTTTACATAGTTAAAATTCCAACGGGTCCACTATAATGCCCATATTAACATATACGCCTTAAACCCCAACAAAACGGCCGAAAAATAAGATTAAATCACATTTTATGAATTAAAATATTTAGTTATGGGCTTTTGAACATTATTATATAGCTTGACCTCATTTTTATAAATTTTAACTCGTTTAAAATTCCAACAGGTCCACTATAAGCCCATTTAGACATGCACACCTTAAAGCCAACAAAATAAAACGACCACAAAATAAGACTAAATCAAAATTTTTGAGTTAAAATATTTGATTATGGGCTTTTGAATATAATTATATAGCGTGATCTCAATTTCAAGATGTTTTTCTCGGTTAAAATTCCAACGAGTCCACAATATAGCCCATTTAGACATGCACGCCTTAAACCACACAAAGCGACAGAAAAAAGATTAAATCACATTTTATGACTTAAAATATTTAGTTATGGGCTTTTGAACATGATTATATAGCTTAACCTCATTTTCATAACTTTTTACTCGGTTAAATTTCCACCGCGTCCACTATAAAGCCTATTTAGACATGCACGCCTTAAACCCCAAAAACAGCCAAAAATAAGATTAAATCTCATTTTATGAATTAAAATAGTTAGTTATGGGATTTTGAACATGATTATATAGCTTAACCTCATTTTCAAAACTTTTTACTCGATTAAATTTCCAACTGGTCCACTATAAAGCCCATTTAGACATGCACACCTTAGGCCCCAACAAAATAAGATTAAATTAAATTTGATGAGTTTAAATATTTGATTATGGGCTTTTGAAAATGATTATACAGTTTAACCTTAATTTTAGAACTTTTTACTCAATTAAAATTCCAGCGGGTCCACTATCAAGCCCATTTTTACATGCACGCCTTAAACCCCGACAAAACGGCCGAAAAATAAGATTAAATCAGATTTTATGACTTAAATATTTTATTATGGGCTTTTGAACATGATTATAAAGCTTAACCTCATTTCCATAATTTTTTACTCGGTTAAAATTCTAACAGGTGCACTGTAAAGCCCATTTAGACATGTACGCCTCAAACCCCAACAAAACCGTCGAAAAATAATATTAAATCACATTTTATGACTTAAAATATTTTTATGGGCTTTTGAACATGATTATATAGCTTAACCTCATTTTCAAAAATTTTGACTAGGTTAAAATTCCAACGAGTCCACTATAAGCCCATTTAGACATGTACGCCTTAAACCCAACAAAACAGCCAAAAAATAAGATTGAATCAAATTTCAAGAGTTAAAATATTTAGTTATGGGCTTTTGAGCATGATTAAATAGCTTAACCTCATTTTCTGAAATTTTGACTAGGTTAAAATTCCAACGGGTCCACTATAAAACCCATTCAGACATGCACACCTTAAGCCCAACAAAACGGCCGAAAAATATGATTAAATCACATTTTATAACTTAGAATATTTTGTTATGGGCTTTTGAACATGATTATATAGCTTAACCTCATTTTCCGAAATTTTGACTAGGTTAAAATTCCAACGGGTCCACTATAAGCCATTTAGACATGCACGCCTTAAACCCAACAAAACGGCCACAAAATAAGATTAAATCAAATTTCATCAGTTAAAATATTTGATTCTGGCTTTTCAATATGATTATACAGCTTAAACTCTATTCTAGAACTTTTTACTCGATTAAAATTCCAATGGGTCCACTATAAAGCCCATTTAGACATGCACGCCTTAAACCCCAACAAAACGACCGAAAAATAAGTTCAAATAACATTTTATGACTTAAAATATTTAGTTATGGGCTTTTGAACATGATTATAGAGCATAACCTCATTTTTAGAAGTTTTTACTCGGTTAAAATTCCATCAGGTCCACTATAAAGCCCATTTAGACATGCACAACTTAAGCCCCACAAAACGGCCAAAAAAATAAGATTAAATCATATTTTATGACTTAAAATATTTAGTTATGGGCTTTTTAGCATGATTAAATAGCCTAACCTCATTTTTGAAATTTTGACTAGGTTAAAATTCCAACGGGTCCACTATAAGCCCATTTAGACATGCTTAAACTCAATTTTAGAACTTTTTACTCGATTAAAATTCCAACGGGACCGCTATAAAGCCCATTTAGACATGATCTCCTTAAACCCAATGAAACGGCTACAGAATAAGATAAAATCAAATTTTAGAACTGTTTACTTAGTTAAAATTCCAACGGGTCCACTATAAGGCCAAGTTAGACATGCACGCCTTAAACCTTAACAAAGTGACCCCAAAATAAGATTAAATCAGATTTTATGAATTAAAATATTTATTTCTGGGATTTTAAACATGATTATACAGTTTAACCTCAATTTTAGAACTTTTTACTCAGTTAAAATTCCAACTAGTCCACTATAAAGCCAATTTAGACAAGCAATCCTTAAACCCCAACAAAACGGCCCAAAATATGATTAAATCACATTTTATGACTTAAAATATTTAGTTATGGGCTTTTGAACATGATAATATCGCTTATCCTCGTTTTTAGAACTCTTTACACGATTAAAATTCCAACAGGTCCACTGTAAAACCCATTTAGACATGCACACTAAAACCCGACAAAACAAACAATAAATAAGATTAAATCAAATTTTATGAGTTAAAATATTTTATTATGGGCTTTTGAAATTGATTATATAGCTTAACCTCAATTTCAGAACTTTTTACTCAGTTAAAATCCAACGGGTCCACTATAATACACATTTAGACATGCACGCCTTGAACCCAACAAAATGGCCGCAAAATAGGATTAAATCAAATTTTTTGACTTAAAATATTTAGTTATGGTCTTTTGAACATGATTATACAGTTTGACCTCAATTTTAGAACTTTTTACTAGGTTAAAATTCTAACTAATCCAATGTGAAGCCAATTTAGACATGCACGCCATAAACCCCAACATGCCGCAAAATAAGATTAAATCACATTTTATGATTTAAATTTTTTAGTTATGGGCCTTTGAACATGATTATATAATTTTCATTACTTTTTACTCGGTTAAAATTTCATCGGGTCCACTATAAAGCCCATTTAGACATGCACGCCTTAAACCCCAAAAAAAGCCCAAAAATAAGATTAAATCACGTTTTATGACTTAAAATAATTAGTTATAGGATTTTGAACATGATTATATAGCTTAACCTCATTTTCAGAACTTTTTACTCAATTAAAATTCCAACTGGTCCACTATAAAGCCCATTTAGACATGCACGCCATAAGCCCCGACAAAACGATCGAAAAATAAGATTAAATCACATTTTATGACTTAAATATTTTATTGTGGGCTTTTGAACATGATTATAAAGCTTAGCCTCATTTTCAGAAAATTTTACTTGGTTAAAATTCTAACGGGTCCACTATAAAGCCCATTTAGACATGCACGCCTCAAACCCAACAAAACGGCCGAAAAATAAGATTAAATCACATTTTATGACTTAAATATTTTTATGGGCTTTTGAAAATGATTATATAGCTTAACCTTATTTTCAGAAATTTTGACTAGGTTAAAATTCCAACGGGTCCACTATAAGCCCATTTAGACATGCACACCTTAAAGCCCAACAAAACGACCAAAAAATAAGATTGAATCAAATTTCAAGAGTTAAAATATTTGATTATGGGCTTTTGAATATGATTATATAGCTTAATCTCAATTTTAGAACTTTTTACTCGGTTAAAATTTCAACGAGTCCACTATAAAGCCCATTCAGACATGCACGCCTTAAACGCAACAAAACAGCCGAAAAATATGATTAAATCACATTTTATGACTTAAAATATTTTGTTCTGGGCTTTTGAACATGATTATATAGCTTAACCTCATTTTCCAAAATTTTGACTAGGTTAAAATTCTAACGGGTCCACTATAAGCCCATTTAGACATGCACACCTTAAACCCAACAAAACGGTCACAAAACAAGATTAAATCAAATTTCATGAGTTAAAATATTTTATTCTGGATTTTCAATATGATTATATAGCTTAAACTCAATTTTAGAACTTTTTACTTGATTAAAATTCCAACGGGTCTACTATAAAGCCCATTTAGACATGCACGCCCTAAACCCCAACAAAACGGCCGAAAAATAAGATCAAATAACATTTTATGACTTAAAATATTTAGTTATGGGCTTTTGAACATGATTATAGAACTTAACCTCATTTTCAAAAAATTTTACTCGGTTAAAATTCTAACGGGTCCACTATAAATCCCATTTAGACATGCACACCTTAAACCCCACAAAACGGTCGAAAAATAAGATTAAATCATATTTTATGACTTAAAATATTTAGTTATGGGCTTTTGAGCATGATTAAATAGCTTAACCACATTTTTTGAAATTTTGACTAGGTTAAAATTCCAACAGGTCCACTATAAGCCCATTTAGACATGCACGCCTTAAACCCAACAAAACGGCCGCAAAAGAAGATTAAATCAAATTTCATGAGTTAAAATATTTGATTCTGGCTTTCCAATATGAGTATATAGCTTAAACTCAATTTTAGAACTTTTTGCTTGATTAAAATTCCAACGGGTCCACTATAAAGCCCATTTAGACATGCTCACCTTAAACCCAACGAAACGGCTACAGAATAAGATTAAATCAAAATTTAGAATTTTTTTACTTAGTTAAAATTCCAACGGGTCCACTATAAAGCCCAATTAGTCATGCACGCCTTACACCCGTACAAAGTGGCCCCAAAATAAGATTAAATCAAATTTTATGAATTAAAATATTTATTTATGGGCTTTTGAACATGATTATACAGTTTAACATCAATTTTAGAACTTTTTACTCGGTTAAAATTCCAACTAGTCCACTGTAAAGCCAATTTAGACATGCAATCCTTAAATCCCAACAAACGGCCGCAAAATATGATTAAATCACATTTTATGACTTAAAATATTTAGTTATGGGCTTTTGAACATGATAATATCGCTTATCCTCTTTTTCAGAACTCTTTACACGGTTAAAATTCCAACAGATCCACTATAAAACCCATTTAGACATGCACACTTAAACCCGACAAAACGGACAATAAATAAGATTAAATAAAATTTTATGAGTTAAAATATTTGATTATGGGCTTTTGAAATTGATTATATGTAATACCCCAAATCTTAGCCTAGGAGATTTTGACATTCGAACCTTATGTTAGATTGTTATGAATATTATATAAATAAATCTAATGAAGCTATTAGGACCTAATTGGAATTAATTAAAGAAAGATGACTCTTTGGGAGAGTGACTAAACCGATTGGAATATCAAATATGGTGTTTGCATGCTAACAAAGTTAATTTAAGGGAGGCTTGCACACTTGTCAAGTTTTGTTGAGTCAAGTGTGAGGGGGATTATGTTAGAATCAGCTACATGGATGGGATCAACTTTGATCTTTTTCTTCTTTCCTTCAAAATAAACGAACCATCAAATTTGTGGGAGAGAGGGAGAGAACCGAGCACCATGGAAGCTTATTAGAGCTTGAATTTTTGCATGAAATTCTTGAGAAACAAGGTAATACCTAACACTCATGAGTTTCCTTCTTGAATTTGTGATTTTAGAAACTTGAATTACCTGTGAAATGTTGAGTATAGTTGCTCCAATTTTTAGTGATACTTAGAATTCATGTACAGGATGTTGCCTAAATGAATCAATTTGAACATATGTTGAAGGTCATGTAAACATTTGGAAATTGTTTTGAGTACACATGGTATGGCTATGGAAAATTTGATTATTGTACAAGTGTTTGTGTGAAATTGATGAATTTGGTATCTTGAGTTGAGTTGTTAAGTGAGTGAACATGTTCGTAAAGATATTAAGCTGGATTTTTGTTTTGAATGAATCCATACCTTGTTGTCCAATTAGAATTAGAGTCAAAACTACCCAGATTTTAATGTTTAAACATGTGAATGTATGAAATGGTACATATGGTGACCATATGTGTAAAAACAGGGCATGAAATGTAAATACATGAACTTGGGATCAATCTTAGACATGTATGAGAGTGATATAAGTTAAATTAACATGTTAGAACTACCATCTAAGAGATTAGTGAAATCTACCCAGAAAACTCTGTTCTGAGCAGTAACTTTGAAAATTCACTACAATTGGTAATGGTTGAATTAAAAGCTGTAATTTATATGCTTAGAAACCTTAATATGTCTAGTTTCACATGCAACAAACGAAATTGAATTCCGAACTATAAAACAGATTTTAGAGATGAAACACTAGGGACAGTGCAAACTGTCCAGTATTGTAAATTGCCATGTCTTTAAGTTAAAAACTGTATTAATTGGTAAAGAATAAAAATGTAAGGCCCATATGGTTAGAAAGATAGTTAAATTATATTTCTAACGGTGTAAACGAATCGAAATTCTGACGTACGAAATGAAAGTTATGCATGTTTAAGTAAACAGTGCACAAGCTGCCTGGCAGCAGTAGTCTAGGTATTTTGGACAGTTTTGTAAACAGTTTGGACAGTTTGGTTACTGCCCTGCTTCTGCCCAAATTGGACTGTACATAGGTAAGCATGCTGTTTGATTATTGAACATGTGTAATGGGACAGTTTCAATGTATGGAAACAGTTATAAAGTAGGCTGTCTAAATGATGTCAAATGTATGCTAGAGTGTGTATGAAATCATGCATTGTTTAAATTGGTTACTGACTTTGAATCTACGGTCTTGCGTGCAATGTTAGAGCAAGGAGAAAACCATGTGGAGGAAGAAAGGAGTGGCCAAGCTAGTGGCAAACACAAAGGAGTTTGGATCCAAGACTAGCTAAGCTTGGAGTGTTGTGAGTGTAGTTTACAATAGGGTTAGGAATGCTTGTATACTTGAAACATGATCGTGTTTAGTTAAACTTACATGAAATATTTACATGCTTGTATACTTGATTGTGACTGCCTTGCTAGTTAAGAATGCCATTTGAATGCTATAAATGCCTACATGACTAAGTAGTTATTAATCTTTAAATGTAACTTAAAAATGATTAATCAAGGGTTGGCATATATGAACAAAAATGATAAACATATCTTGCTTGTATGATCAAATGTAATTGTCTAAGTTTCTTGCTTGCTAATCACTCATCTCGCCTATTAGGGATGAGTTCTTGAAAAGTTTTAAATTACGTATTTCCAGTGTTCCCTGTAATGCTCCTCAGCTGATTTACTTTTTACTCAGCTAAAATTCCAACGGGTCCACTGTAATACACATTTAGACATGCATGCAGTTTTGTTAGGGTTTAATGCATGCATGTCTAATAGGGCTTCACAGTGGACCCGTTTTGTGCCGTTTTGTTGGGTTTAAGGCGAGCATTTCTAAATGGGCTTTATAGTGGACCCGTTGGAATTTTAACATAATAAAATTATTTGAAAATAAGGTTAAGCTATATAATCATGTTCCATAGCCCATAACTAAATATTTTAAGTCATAAAATGTGAATGAATCTTATTTTGTGGCCATTTTGTTGGGTTTAAGGCGTGCATGTCTAAATGGGCTTTACAGTGGACCCGTTAGAATTTTAACCGAGTAAAAAGTTCTAAAATTGATGTTAAGTTGTATAATCATGGTCAAAAGCCTGTAAATAAATATTTTAAGTCATAAAATGTGATTTAATCTTATTTTCGGTCGTTTTGTTGAGGTTTAAGGAATGCATGTCTAAATGGTCGTTTTGTTGGGTTTCATGAGGGCATGTTTAAATGGGCTTTACAGTGGACCCGTTGGAATTTTAACTAAGTAAAAATTTCTATAAAAGAGATTAAGTTACATAATCATGTTCAAAAGCCCATAACTGAATATTTTAAGCATAAAATATGATTTAATATTATTGTTTTGGCCATTTTTGGGGGGTTAGGCGTGCATGTCTAAATGGGCTTTATCTAGATCCGTCGGAATTTTAACTGAGTAAAAAGTTCTTAAAATTGAGGTTAAGCTATATAATCATATTCAAAAGCCCATAACTAAATATTTTAAGTCATAAAATTTGATTTAATCTCATTTTTAGGTCGTTTTGTTGGGGGTTTAAGGCGTGCATGTCTAAATGGGCTTCACAGTGGACCCGTTGGAGTTTTAATCGAGTAAAAAGTTTTGAAATTGAGGTTAAGCTATATAATTATATTCTATAGCCCATAACTAAATATTTTAAGTAATAAAATGTGATGAAATCTTATTTTGTAGCCATTTTGTTGGGTTTAAGGCGTGCATGTCTAAATGGGCTTTACAGTTGACCCGTTGGAATTTTAATCGAGTAAAAATTTCTAAAATTGAGGTTAAGCTATATAATCATATTCCATAGCCCATAATCAAATATTTTTACTCATGAAATTTGATTTAATCATACTTTGTGGCATTTTTGTTGTGTTTAAGGCGTGCATGTCTAAATCAGCTTTATAGTGGACTCGTTGGAATTTTAACCGAGTAAAAATTTTTGAAAATGAGTTTAAGCTATATAATCATGTTAAAAAGCCCATAACTAAATATTTAAAGTCGTCAAATGTGATTTAATCTTATTTTCGGCCGTTTTGTTGGCGTTTAAGTCGTGCATGTCTAAATGGGATTTATAGTGGACTCGTTGGTATTTTAACCAAGTAAAAATTTCTGAAAATGAGGTCAAGCTATATAATCTTGTTCAAAAGACCATAACTAAATATTTTAAGTCATAAAATGTGATTTAATCTTATTTTTCGGCCGTTTTGTTGGAGTTTAAGGTGTGCATGTCTAAATGGGCTTTATAATGGACCCATTGGAAGTTTAACTGAGTAAAAAGTTCTAAAATTGAGGTTAAGCTGTATAATCATGTTTAAAAGCCCATAAATAAATATTTTAAGTCATAAAATATGATTTAATCTTATTTTTAGCCATTTTGTTGGGGTTTAAGGAGTGCATGTCTTAATGAGATTTATAGTGGACCCGTTGGAATTTTAACCGAGTAAAAAGTTCTAAAATTGAGGTTAAGTTGTATAATCATTTTCAAAAGCCCATAACTAAATATTTTAAGTCATAAACTGTCATTTAATCTTATATTTTGGATGTTTTTTGGGGTTTAAGACGTGCAGTCTAAATGGGCTTTACAATGGACCCGTTGGAATTTTAACCGAGAAAAAAAGTTTTGAAATTGAGGTTAAGCTATATAATCATATTCAAAAGCCCATAATCAAATATTTTAACTCATGAAATTTGATTTCATCTTATTTTGCGGCCGTTTTGTTGGGTTTAAGGCGTGTATGTCAAAATGGGCTTCACTGTGGACACGTTGGAATTTTAACCGAGTAAAAAGTTCTAAAATTGAGGTTAAGCAGTATAATCATGTTTAAAAGGCCATAACTAAATATTTTAAGTGATTTAATCTTATTTTACGGCCATTTTAATGGGGTTTAACGTGTGCATGTCTAAATGGGATTCATAGTGGACCCGTTTGAATTTTAACCGAGTAAAAAGTTCTAAAATTGAGTTTAAGGTGTATAATCAAGTTCAAAAGCCCATAACTAAATATTTAAGTCATAAAATTTGATTTAATCATATTTTTCGGTCATTTTATTTGGGTTTAAGGCGTACATGTCTAAATGGGCTTCACAGAGAGGACCTGTTTGAATTTTAACCGAGTAAAAAGTTTTAAAATTGAGGTTAAGTTGTATAATCATATTCAAAAGACAACAACTAAATATTTTAACTCATAAAATTTGATTTAATCTTATTTTTCGTTCGTTTTATTGAGGGCTTGCATATCTAAATGGGCTTTACAATGGACCTGTTGGAATTTTAACTGAGTAAAAGTTCTAAAATTGAGGTTAAGTTGTATATTCATATTCAGAAGACCATAACTAAATATTTTAAGTCATAGAATTTGATTTAATCTTATTTTTCGTTCGTTTTATTGGGGGCTTGCATATCTAAATGGGCTTCACAGTGGACCCGTTTGAATTTTAACCTAGTAAAATGTTCTAAAATTGTGGTTAAGCTGTATAATCATTTTCAATAGCCCATATATAAATTTTTTAAGTCATAAAATGTGATTTAATCTTATTTTTGGCTGTTTTTTGGGGTTTAAGACTTGCATGTCTAAATGGGCTTTACAGTAGACCCGTTAGAATTTTAACCGAGTAAAAAGTTTTGATCTTGAGGTTAAGCTATATAATCATATTCAAAAGCCCATAATAAAATATTTCAACTTATGAAATTTGATTTAATCTTATTTTGCGGCAGTTTTGTTGGGTTTAAGGCGTGTGTGTCAAAATGGGCTTCTGTGGACACGTTGAAATTTTAACCGAGTAAAAAGTTCTAAAATTGAGGTTAAGCAGTATAATCATGTTTAAAAGGCCATAACTAAACATTTTAAGTCATAAAATTTGATTTAATCTTATTTTTTGGCCGTTTTAATGGGGTTTAAGGCGTGCATGTCTAAATGGGATTCAAAGTGGACCCGTAGGAATTTTAACCGAGTAAAAAGTTCTAAAATTGAGTTTAAGATGTATAATCAAGTTCAAAAGCCCATAAATAAATATTTTAAGTCATAAAATTTGATTTAATCAAATTTTTTGGTCATTTTATTGGGGTTTAAGGCGTGCATGTTTAAATGGGCTTTATAGAGAACTCGTTGGAATTTTAACCGAGTAAAAAGTTCTAAAATTGAGGTTAAGTTGTATAATCATATTCAAAAGACCATAACTAAATATTTTAAGTCATAAAATTTGATTTAATCTTATTTTTTATTCGTTTTATTGGGGGCTTGCATATCTAAATGGGCTTCAAAGTGGTCAAAATCCTACAACTAAATATTTTAATTCATAAAATTTGATTTAATCATATTTTGTGGCCGTTTTGATTGGTTTAAGGCGTGCATGTTTAAATGGGCTTTACGTGGACCCGTTGGAATTTTAACCAAGTAAAAATTTCTAAAAATAAGGTTAAGCAATTTAATCATGTTCAAAATCCCATAACAAAATATTTTAAGTCATAAAATGAGATTTAATCTTATATTTCGGCCGTTTTGTTGGGGTTTAAGGCATTCATGTCTAAATGGGCTTTATAGTGGGCCCGTTAGAATTTTAACCAAGTAAAAAGTTCCGAAATTGAGGTTAAGCTATATAATCACATTCAAAACACCATAATCAAATATTTTAACTCATGAAATTTGATTTAATCTAATTTTGCTGTCGTTTTGTTGGGTTTAAGGTGTGCATGTCTAAATGGGCTTTACAATGGACCTGTTGGAATTTTAACCGAGTAAAATTATTTGAAAATGAGGTTAATCTATATAAACATGTTCAAAAGCCCATAACTAAATATTTTAAGTCATAAAATGTGATTTAATCTTATTTTTTGGCCGTTTTGTTGGGGTTTAAGGCGTGCAAGTCTAAATGGGCTTTACAGTGGATCCGTTTGAATTTTAATCGAGTGTATAATCATTTTCAAAACCCTATAACTAAATATTTTAAGTCATAAAATTTGATTTAATCTTATTTTTCATGCGTTTTGTGTGGGTTTAAGGCGTGCATGTCCAAATGGGCTTCATAGTGGACCCGTTGAAATTTTAACCGAGTAAAATGTTTTGAAATTGAGTTTAAGCCATATAATCATATTCAAAAGCCCCAAATCAAATATTTTAACTCATAAAATTTTATTTAATCTTATTTTGTGGTCGTTTTGTTGGGTTTAAGGCGTGCATGTCTAAATGGGCTTTACAGTGGACCCGTTAGAATTTTAACCAAGTAAAAATTTTTGAAAACGAGGTTAATCTATATAATCATATTCCATATCCCATAATAAAATATTTTAACTCATGAAATTTGATTTAATCTTATTTTGTGGTCGTTTTGTTGGGTTTAAGGCTTGCATGTCTCAATGGTCTTATAGTGCACACGTTGGAATTTTAACTGAGTAAAAAGTTCTAAATTTGAGGTTAAACTATATAATCATGTTAAAAATCCCATAATTAAATATTTTAATTCATAAAATTAGATTTAATCTTATTTAGTGTCCGTTTTGTTTGGTTTAAGGTGTGCCCGTTGGAATTTTAACCAAGTAAAAATTTCTGAAATTGTGGTTAAGCTATAGAATCATGTTCAAAATCCCATAACTAAATATTTGTCATAAAATGTGATTTAATCTTATTTTTCGGCCGTTTTGTTGGGGTTTAAGGCGTGCATGTCTAAATGGGTTTTACAATGGGCCCGATGGAATTTTAACTGAGTAAAAAGATTTTGAAATTGAGGTTAAGCTATATAATCATATTCAAAAGCCCATAATCAAATATTTTAACTTATTAAATTTGATTTAATCTTATTTTGTGGCCGTTTTGTTGAGTTTAAGGAGTGCATGTCTAAATGGGCTTTACAATGGACCTGTTGGAATTTTAACCGAGTACAAAATTTTCAAAACTGAGGTTAAGCTACATAATCAAGTTCAAAAGCCCATAAAATAAATATTTTAAGTCGTAAAATGTGATTTAATCTTATTTTTCGGCCGTTTTGTTGGGGTTTAAGGCGTCCAAGTGTAAATGGGCTTTATAGTGGCCTCGTTGGAATTTTAACCGAGTAAAAAGTTCTAAAATTGAGGTTAAGCTGTATAATCATGTTCAAAAGCCCATAAATAAATATTTTAAGTCTTAAAATGTGATTTAATCATATTTTTCGGCCGATTTGTTGGGGTTTAAGCATGTCTAAATGGGCTTCACAGTGGACCCGTCGAAATTTTAACCAAGTAAAAAGTTTTGAATTGAGGTTAATCCAAATAATCATATTCTAAAGCCCATAATAAAATATTTTAACTCATAAAATTTGATTTAATCTTATTTTGTGGCCGTTTTGTTGGGTTTAAGGCGTGTGTGTCTAAATGGGCTTTATAGTGGACCCGTTATAATTTTATCCGAATAAATTTTTTTTTTGAAAATGAGTTTAATCTACATAATAATATTCCATATCCCATAATCAAATATTTTAACTCATGTAATTTGATTTAATCTTATTTTGTGGCCGTTTTATTGGGTTTAAGGCTTGCATGTCTAAATGGGCTTATAGTGGACCCGTTGGATTTTAAACCGAGTGAAAAGTTCTAAAATTGAGGTTAAGCTATATAATCATGATCAAAATCCCGTAACTAAATATTTTAATTCATAAAATTTTATTTAATCTTATTTAGTGGCCGTTTTGTTTGGTTTAAGGCGTGCGTTTTTAAATGGGCTTTACAATGGACCCGTTGGAATTTTAACCAAGTAAAAATTTCTGAAAATGATGTTAAGCTATATAATCATGTTCAAAAGCCCATAACTAAATATTTCAAGTCATAAAATGTGATTTAATCTTATTTTTCGTCCGCTTTGTTTGGGTTTAAGGCGTGTATGTCTAAATGGGATTTACAATGGCCCCGTTGGTATTTTAACCGAGTAAATAGTTTTGAAATTGAGGTTAAGCTATATAATTATATTCAAAATCCCATAATCAAATATTTTAACTCATGAAATTTGATTTAATCTTATTTTGCGGTCGTTTTGTTGGGTTTAAGACGTGCATGTCTAAATGGGCTTTATAGTGGACCTGTTGGAATTTTAACCTTGTGCAAATTTTTGAAAATGAGGTTAAGCTATATAATCATGTTCAAAAGCCAATAACTAAATATTTTAAGTCGTAAAATATGATTTAATCTTATTTTTCGGCCGTTTTGTTGGGGTTTAAGGCGTGCAAGTCTAAATGGGCTTTACAGTGGACTCGTTGGAATTTTAAAGGAGTAAAAAGTTCTAAAATTAAGGTTAAGCTGTATAATAATTTTAAAAATCCCATAACTAAATATATTAAGTCATAAAATTTGATTTAATCTTATTTTTCGGCCGTTTTGTTGGGGTTTAAGGCGTGCATGTCAAATGGGCTTCAAAGTTGACCCGATAGAATTTTAACCAAGTAAAAAGTTTTGAAATTGAGGTTAAGCCATATAATCATATTCTAAAGCCCATTATCAAAAATTTTAACTCATAAAATTTGATTTAATCTTATTTTGTGGCCGTTTTGTTGGGTTTAAAGCGTGAAGGTCTAAATGTGCTTTACAGTGGACCTGTTGGAATTTTAAACGTGTACAAATTTCTAAAAATGAGGTTAATCTATATAATCATATTCCATATCCCATAATAAAATATTTAACTCATAAAATTTGATTTAATCTTATTTTGTGGCCGTTTTGCTGGATTTCAGGCGTGCATGTCTAAATGGGATTCATAGTGGACCCGTTGGAATTTTAACCGAGTAAAAAGTTTTGAAATTGAGGTTAAGCTATATAATCATATTCAAAAGCCCATAATCAAATACTTTAACTCATGAAATTTGATTTAATCTTATTTTGTGGCTGTTTTGCTGGATTTCAGGCGTGCATGTTGAAATGGGCTTTACAGTGAACCCGTTAGAATTTTAACGAGTAAAAATTTTTTGAATATGAGGTTAAACTATATAATCATGTTCAAAAGACAATAACTAACTATTTTAAGTCATAAAATGAGATTTAATCTTATTTTTCTACCGTTTTGTTAGAGTTTATGGCGTGCTTGTCTAATTGGGCTTCACAGTGGACCCATTAGAATTTCAACCGAGCAAAAAGTTCTAAAATAGTGGTTAAGTTGTATTTTGTGGCCGTTTTGTTGGGTTTAAGGCGTGCATGTCTAAATGGGCTTTACAGTGGACCCGTTGGAATTTTAACCGAGTAAAAATTTCTAAAAATGAGGTTAAGATATATTATAATAATCCATAGCCCATAATCAAATATTTTAACTCATAACATAATTTTAATCTTATTTTTAGGCTGTTTTGTTGGGGTTTAAGGCGTGAATGTCTAAATGGGCTTTACTATGGACCCATTGGAATTTTAACCGTGTAAAAAGTTTTTAAAATTGAGGTTAAGCTATATAATCATGTTCAAAAGCCCATAAATAAATATTTTAAGTCATAAAATGTAACACCCTGAAAGTCATTCTAGTCAAAATTAGGTTTTGGTGATAAAAAAATCTACATCAGAAAGGTCTATATATTTTATTAGCTTTAGTTGTGTGGTTAAAGACACCGTATTGGACTCTAATTGAGTTAATTTAAAAGTCACAGGGCCTAATTGAATCCTAGAAACAATTTAGTGACTAAATTGTGAAAATTGAAAGTTTGGGGGTAATAGTGTAAAGTTTGGAAAGTTGAGAGACTATCCTCGTAATTATACCATAATGAGGATGAGTCACCTCCTTGCCTAGACATGTTCATGTGACCTCCTTTTGAATTGAGGGATAAGATGACATAAAATTGATAGCTATTATTGATATCTTAAGTGTTGGGAATGGAAATCATTGTTTATAGTTTACCTACCCTTGGAGGAAACCTTTTGATTGGTGATGTGTGAGGTGGAGAAATTGTCATAATGAATTTAAAATAATCTTACATTTGGCTAGAGGAAATCAATCGAGTAGATAAGAGAAATTTTGAAGAGTTGGAAACATTTTACCCATGGATATAGTAAACACAAAGACCCCTTGTAACAACCCGGATTCTGGATCCAAGAGTCGAGTTGACCCAAGACGTGGGCTTCGCGTTTGGACCGTGATGTTGGGCCCTTGGGAGTCTTTTTGGGCTTGATCTTGGTTGTTGGGCTTGAGTTGATGGTTTGGGTTTGAGCTAGGAAGATGATATGAGGGTAAAATGGTAATTTCATATTTTGATATTGGAAAGGGGAAGGTGTTGTGTTTTTCTCTAAAAAAAAGAAAGGGTGATCTCATTATGTTTCTTTGTCTTCTTCTCTCATCCAAACCCATCTCCCATCCCAAAACCAAAACCTAAAGGTTGGATCTTTGACAATTTTGGGGGAAATCTCATTTTGCTTGAAGAGGAAAGTTCGATCACCATCAAAGGATCTTTAATCCAAGTTAAATATTGTTGATAATGGAGAAGCAAGGTATCTTGAGGAGGGTGGAAGAGGATGAACGAAAATGGGTCTTTGAGGGCTTCTTCATCAGCTTTAATTCTAGGTTAGTACACTACTAACTCCCATAGTTTCTTGGAAATCATGAAATTAAGCTTTGATGCATGTATTGGTGTTTTTGGCTTGGTTATACCTTGAGTGGTTGTTAATGGTAAATCATGGGATTGATGTTGCTATGGCTTAAATTTGATAGTAATCCACCTAATACTATCACCATAACTTGTAGGAATGATTTGGGGTTTAACTATGGGGGTTAAATAGGGTTTCTAGGTGAAACTCACACCCAGAGTTCAAAAATCAGACTATCGTACCGGTACTGTGACCAGAGTATTGGTACACCTTAGTATAAAAAGGAAGAGTGTTGTGAGGGGCATACTGGTATGCCTTCCCGTGTATCGATATCCCTTGCCTATTTAGAATTCTAGTAGCTCTTTTGCATACCGATACGCTAGGGGCGTATCGGTACTCACTGTTACATTGCTTGGGAGAGACTTAGCATACTTGTACGCGTAGGTAGGAGTACCGGTACAGATTTGATCGGTATGGGGTGATCCAAGTACCGATAATGCGTATCAATACATGGTGGGGCATATCAGTACGACTTGAGGGTCCAGCTCTTTCGAACCTAAAATGAGTATCGGTACTCATGGACGAGTATCGGTACTTATAGGGGCGTAGCAATACCCATATAGGAGTATCGGTACTCGCTGGGCATTCTGCCCAAAAAAGTTGAGTTTATGTTTGGTGGTTCTATAATTTGAGGCATAGGGCCCTAGGGGTCTGTTAAGACGTAAAATGAATATTAAAACTGAGAAATAGAGATTTTAAACCCCGTGTATGAAATAAATGGTTAATGACTCGTTATATGTTGGGTATGCTATGTGAGGTGGTAACCCATAGGGATTCTAGGTGGACCGATTGATGATATGTGTTAATCTGGGCCCTTGCTGTATGCGGAAGGGGATCCTATAAGGTCAAGTCTTATTGAATAATAAGATAAATTAATGAGAACGGCTAATGTGTACTTTCATAACATACTAATAAATAGATAAGTTCAATAGGGTGGTATAATAACTGATAAAAACCATAAGGTGATGGTAAGGGTGTTAGAGCTGTGTGCGATAAGACCCTTGTGTCGAGGTTGAGTGATGTGTGATGACTAGGTTCCTTGCTGTGTTCTGATGGGATGCTTAGGTAGTCGAGTCATCCCTTGTTGTTGGGATTTGGATACCCTAAGTGTGTTGCAACACCTTGAAGATTCCCGAATGTTAGATCCTGATATATTGTGGACGCGGGCCACATTCGAAGATGCTTGATGGGAGATTTTGAGCATGGATGTAGGATCCCGATGCTATGTAGACGCGGGCCCCATCCCCTTGAGTATAGGATCCCGATGCTTTGTGGACGCGGGCCTTGCTCAGAGTATAGGATCCCGATGCTTTGTGGACGCAGGCCTTACTCTTAGTGTAGGATCCCAATGCTATGTGGAAGCGGGCCTCACTCAAGTGTAGGATTCCGATGCTTTGTAGACGTGGACCTCACTTAAGGTTGTTGGTGTTATCTGTGTGATGCTAGGTAAACGTATGAGGTGCTTGTATGAGCTGTGTGCGTGATCATGCTTTCATAATGCTATGTGTTTAGGCGGATATGGTAGCGCCATCGTTATCTTGCCATGATATCATTCATGTTGCATTGCTTTATTTATGATTTGCATGAAGCATGGTTGAGTGGCGGTGTATCCACTGAGCTTTGTTAGCTCAACATTCAGAATCGTTGTTTCCGTTCGCAGTTAGTAGGTTTGGCTTGTTCTTTTAGGAGCACCATCAGGGAAAGGATTCTAGGGCCTTGTCTCTTCAAAGTACAATATTTAGGTCCTTGGGCTATGTATTCGTAGGAACCTATTGTACATTGTAAATTGTATTTGGATTTTCAAACGATCGAGTCAAAGGTTTATAATGTAATTTTAAAAGGAGCTCCATTGTATATGTTTTTGAATATTTATTATGTTTTATTAGGTTGTAATTAAATATATTTTTATAATGGATTTGTGGATTGGGCTAATCTAGGTCAAAATTGTTTGGTTGGGTTTCAAGCGTGAGGCCCAAATGTGACATTCGGGTCGAGGGTGTTACATTTAGTGGTATCAGAGCATAGGTTTAGCCGGTTCTAGAAAAACCCTGGGTGGTTAGGAGTCGTGGAAGAGGTGTCTAGCGAATACGAGCCCTTGTGTCTAAGTTGTACTCTTTCAAGACTGGAATCTGGATGGTGTGCCCGGTGTTCGCGTGTGTCGCTAGTTGCGACATTAAGATAGATTCGATCGCAGTCGTGAGGGTTGTGATGTTGGCTGATTCCTTTGAGGATGTTTCTGAGATCAAATTTATCTCAGACATTAAGCTTGGGCTTATGAAGGAATGGAGGAGTTGAGGGTGTGCCCTCCTCCCATCGCTTGAGAAGTAATCATGGTTATGAGCCGTAAGCCCGTAAGTTACCTTAAAGCCTTGAGTTCATGGTGGGAACCTCTAGTGGTGAGATTCTACGTGTTGGTGGATGACCCTTATGGAACGGATAAGAGGACTTGCTTTTGATTGACATGTGGTAGAGTGTCGATTGGGGGTCCCATCATTCATAGTAAGTGAGCCTTAATGGTGGGTACCATGTGATGGGGATGTAGCACGCCTGGCAGATATGCGTTTTCGTCTAACATGGAGAGGTACATGATGGTTGTGAGGTCTCAAGTACGCTCTTAATAAGCTAAATGCCCTGATATCCCAAGCAAGGTATGCTTGTTGCGGTTGTTTATAGTAGTGGCCGGAAGGACATCGTGGGTTTTGCGCGAGGCGATGTTTGAGTAAGGCTTGAGAATACGTAGTTGACAGATACAATGGAGTTGTCTTTTAAATGAATTGATATGATCTTGGCCACCGGTTGTTGTCCGGTCATAAGCCAGCTTGAGACGACAAGTGTAGTGGTTAGAAGCTTTGAGGTTTAGGGGGAACCAAACCAAGGGTATGGGAAAGACAAACTACCACATTTTGAATGCGGTTTAGACTAGTTGGGTTGACGGTGCAAGATCACCCAAGGAGAGTCATGAAGAGAGCCATGTTCCTTTAATGGGAGGAGCATTATTGTTACGAAACTAAGTATAGTAAAAGGGGTTGAGAAAGGATGATAGGATCAATCAGATTCATGGATAAGAAACACTTAGGGGGATTTGAGGATGACATGGAATAATCTTAAGGGAATCCTGACTGTATCATCTTTTCTTAAGGACAATGCATACAAATGGTGAGAGACCGTAGAGTTAGGACCACAACATGTTTTCTCAACATGGGGTGTTCCTTGGGTGAGTCAAGAAAAAGGTACGTCCGTGAAGCTCTTATGAAGTAAATTAGAGATTAGTTCTTGCAATCGGCTTAAGGTGTCAAGTAGTGTTGGGTATGAGTAAAATTTTTATACGGTTGAGTTGTTATGCCCAAAGTTTGTTGCTATCGAAGAGTAAAGGTGGTTGATATTAGATATGGATTCAAAGTTGACATTTTGGTGTACGAGACAAGCACTCGAATAACCTTAGAGCCAACACGAGTTAGTTAAAGATTCTATAGACCGTGTTGTGGGGAATTAAAACATCACAAGATTCTTCTCAAACCCTATGAGGGGAGGGTTTGTGCTTTGAGAAAATAAAAAGAGTTGATTTAGATCAGCTGAGGGTTGGTCAGAAATCTAAATTGAGGGTTTCGTAAGGGGCTTCTCGATTTCTTCTATATCGGAGAGTGTTGATGGTTTGGCCCTATCGTCTTTTTTACCGGTTCACGAGCCTTGTGGTTGACATCACCTTGAGATATGTTTCTTGCTTGGAGAATTTGCTATGAGTGTCAAACATTGGGTCACATGGCAAAGGACTGCTCAATCGTAGATGAGTATTCACCGGTTTAGTCTTTGAGGTTGACTTTTTCTAGGCATAGTCAAGGTTCTTTGAGAAGTGGTGTTGGTCGTTGTCGAAGTATCAGGGTGGAGGTCAGGTGAGATCTGCAGTTAGAGTCATCGCACGAGCTTTTGTTAGACAATATGTTGTTCATGCCAAAAATAACAAGCTTGTTACCGAGAGTGTCTTAAATGATTTGGTCCCATTGTGGTTTTTAGTTTCTTGATGGTAGTTTGATTTCTTGTTCTTACCTTGGCAGAGACTTTTTTGAGCGGTTCTGTGATAGGTTTCCTCGAGGTTGACATTGGCTTGGTAGATTAATGGATTGGTAAGTAAAGGTTCCATCGTGGGTGGTGTGTATGGTTTGGAGTAACAGTCCTTGTGGACTTGTTAGACTTACCTTCTGTATGGGTTGGTCACGAGAGTGCGAGGGGTGCCTTGCTGTCCAAGCAAGAATCTCAAGTTGAGGTTTGGAATGAACTAGTTTGTCGGTATTGTGCGTGAATAAATCTTATCTCTTTAGCTTATGTGTTGTGCTCATGTGATGCTAATTGAAGAAGACCTTGTAGGTTGCAAGACATTCTTAGTTCACCTTGTTGACGCAAGGGTGAGAGTCTATGGTTTAGAGCGGTGGACGTGCAAGTGGTTATCGAGGTACTCTTCGAGGGTTGAGCGGGATAACCCCATGGTTGTGGAGTAGTTCCCATGATAAGGAGTGTGTTGAGTTCGGTATTAGTGTTCATCACCTTGTGGTCTGACATATACCGAACCTTTTGTGTGAGGACTCCTTGGTTGAGGAGGGGGCGATGTCGCCAATGGGTTTACCTTGGGACGTGCTTCGGTTGGTATAGCGAGATATAGTGATGTTAGCTGTTGTGAGTTGATGTATAACAATGGAAGGCCAATATTTGTTTTTCAATGCTGATGATCTTGCTGATATTGAAGAGGTTTGAGATTTCTGTAAGACTGTTTGGGATGTTGGTCTCGTAAGTTGAAAGTTGAAGTGAATTAGTGTTAAAATTCAGGGTTTGATGCGATGTTTGAACTCTCAGAGCAAGTTGAAGAGTGTTTTGGACTTACAATTGCGTCGAGATAATCTTAAGTTCGAGGAATAGAGGGTTGCTTATTTGGGTTTGAGATGGATTGTGTTCATGCATGGTGACAGTGTAAAGATGTTTCGAATGACTTGAGAAAATGTGGGTGTTCGGCTAAAGTTGTGTGGAATCGGATTTTGGACTATAATAAGTTGTGTTGGGAGAATCATTAGGAATCTTGAAGGCTTGCTAAAATTTTGGCACCAGCGCTTGTCAAAATTTGATGGTTGGGAGTGAAATAGAGTGTTCGGACCCTTGAGGACTGTTTGGTGGTTTGATCCCCAGTAGAGCTTGGTTGTGGTAACAATTTTCTTTTGGAACCGAAGTGGCTTGGCTAGTAGGATCGCTTGATCATGGATTCACATCTTTTTATGTCGTAGTAGGTTCAAGTAAATGAGGTGTTAAGTTTTGTATTAGTTAACCAAGTTGTGAAAGAATGTTGCATTTTCATGTAGATGGATGATAGAACATGATTGATAGGGTTTGTTATGCCTAAACACGTGGGTTAGGGTGATTATATATGAGGAAGTGCCATGTGGTATACCTTGAAGAAGTGTCGCGTTATGGACTCAGATGAGGGTTGAGTTCAAGACTTTGAAAATGCTAATGTTGGTAGAGAGGTTCACTCACCGAGTTGTGACTCATTCGCAAGTGAGTTCTGAATACCGATGTTTGATAATGCCGATGGGATTATCGTTGGTTGATCCGTCTCCATGTTTAATATGAGTGTTGTTCTGGACGTTGGTAATGTCCTATTGAGGAGGCTTGTAGGAAGTGGAGAATTTGTGTCGAGAGTTTTGGTTAGGAAGGTTTTGGCGAACCTAAGAGCCACATAGACAATTATCAACGTGAGGTTGGTTGGAGCATTGATAGTTGCTCTCCATTCCCATGCTTAAATTTTGGGGACGAAATTTTCTTTTAGGAGGGGAGAGTTGTAATGACCCAAATTCTGAATCCAAGAGTTGAGTTGACCCGAGATGTGGGCTTGCGTTTGGGCCGTGATGTTGGGCCCTTGAGAGTCTTTTTGGGCTTGATTTGATGGTTTGGGTTTGAGCTAGGAAGATGTCATGAGGGTAAAATGGTAATTTTATATTTTGATAATGGAAAGGGGGTGGTGTTGTGTTTTTCTCTGTAAAAAAGAAGGGGATGATCTCAGTATGTTTCTTTGTCTTCTTCTCTCATCCAAACCCATCTCCCATCCCAAAACCAAAACCTAAAGGTTGGATCTTTGAGAATTTTGGGGGAAATCTTGTTTTGCTTGAAGAGGGAAGTTCGATCAACATCAAAGGATCTTTAATCCAAGGTAAATATCGTTGAGAATAGAGATGCAAGGTATCTTGAGGGGTGGAAGAGGATGAACGAAAATGGGTCTTTGAGGGCTTCTTCATCAGCTTTAATTCGAGGTTAGTACACTACTAACTCCCATAGTTTCCTAGAAATCATTAAATTAAGCTTTGATGCATGTATTGGTGTTTTTGGCTTGGTTATACCTTGAGTGGTTGTTAATGGTAAATCATGGGATTGATTTTACTATGGCTTAAGTTCGGTAGTAATCCACCTAATACTATCACCATAACTTGTAGGAACGATTTGGGTTTAACCATGGGGGTTAAACAGGGTTTCTAGGTGAAACTCGCACCTAGAGTTCGAAAATTAAACTCACGCGTACCAGTACTGTGACCAGAGTATCGGTACGCCTTAGTATAAAAAGAGAGAGTGTTGTGAGGGGCATACCGGTATGCCTTCCCGTGTATCGGTACCCCTTGCCTATTTAGAATTCTAGTAGCTCTTTTGCGTACCGGTACGCTAGGGGCGTATCGGTACTTACTGTTACATTGCTTGGGAGAGGCTTAACGTACTGGTACGCGTAGGTAAGAGTATCGGTACGGATTGGATTGGTATGAGGCGATTTGAGTACTGATGATGCGTATCGATCAGGGTTAGGCGTATCGGTATGGCTTGAGGGTCCAGTTCTTTCTAACCTAAAATGAGTATCGGTATTCATGGACGAGTATCGGTACCTATAGGGGCGTACCGATACCCACATAAGAGTATCGGTACTTGCTGGGCATTATGCCAAAAAAAGTTGAGTTTATGTTCGGGGGTTCTATAATTCTAGGCAAAGGGCCCTAGGGTCCGTTAAGGTGTAAAATGAATATTAAAACTAAGAAATGAAGATTTTAAACCCCGTGTATGAAATAAATGGCTAATGACTCATTATATGTTGGGTAAGCTATGTGAGGTGGTAACCAATAGGGATCCTAGGTGGATCAATTGATGTTGTGTGTTATCTAGGCCCTTGTTGTGTGTGAAAGGGGTGCCTATAAGGTTAAGTCTTATGAATAATAAGATAAATTAATGAGAATGGCTAATGTGTACTTTCATAACATACAAATAAATAGATAAGTTCAATAGGGTGGTATAATAACTGATAGAAACCATAAGGTGATGGTAAGGGTGTTAGAGCTGTGTGCGATAAGACCATTGTGTTGAGGTTGAGTGCTATGTGGTGACTAGGGTCCTTGCTGTGTACTGATGAGACGCTTAGGTAGTCGAGTCATCCCTTGTTGTTGGGATTTGGATACCTTAAGTGTGTTGCAACACCTTGAAGATTCTCGAATGTTGGATCTCGATGCTTTATGGACGCGGCCACATTCAAAGATGCTTGATTGGAGATTTTGAGCATGGATGTAGGATCTTGATGCTATGTGGACGCGGGCCTCATCCCCTTGAGTATAGGATCCTGATGCTTTGTGGACGTAGGCCTTGCTCAGAGAATAGGATCCCGATGCTTTGTGGACGCGGACCTTACTCGTAGTGTAAGATCCTAATGCTTGTGGACGTGGGCTCACTCAAGTGTATGATTCCGATGCTTTGTGGACACGGACCTCACTTAAGGTTGTTGGTGTTCTATGTGATTCTAGGTAAACTTATGAGGTGCTTGTATGAGATGTGTGCGTGATCATGCATTCATAATGCTATGTGTTTAGGCAGATATGGTAGCGCTATCGTTATCTTTCCATGATATCATTCATGTTGCATTGCTTTATTTATGATTTGCATGAAGCATGGTTGAGTGGTAGTGTATCCACTGAGCTTTGTTAGCTCGGTGTTTGGAATTGTTGTTTCCATTTGCAGGTTAGTAGGTTTGGCTCATTCTTGGAGGAGCACCATCAGGGAAGGATTTCAGCGCCTCGTCTCTTTAGAGTACAGTATTTAGGTCCTTGGGCTATGTATTCGTAAGAACCTATTGTACATTGTAAATTGTATTTGGATTTTCAAATGATCGAGTCAAAGGTTTATAATGTAATTTTAAAAGGAGCTCCACTGTATATGTTTTCGAATATTTATTATGTTTTATTGGGTTGTAATTAAATGGATTTTCATAATGGATTTGTGGATTGGGCTAATCTAGGTCAAAATTGTTTGGTTGGGTTTCAAGCGTGAGGCCCAAATGTGACATCTAGGTCGAGGGTGTTACACCCATTGCTATCTCCCTTTATCTTTCTTTAAGAACAAGCAAGCACCTCTATTACCATCTTCAACCTCTAGCTCAAGCAAGCACCTCCCTTGTTTATGCAAGCTTTCCTTGATTTCTCTACATCATTGGATAGCCCTTGGATTGGTGAGTTTAAGCCCTCAAACAATTTTATGATTCCTTGAACCATTGGAGTTTATTTCCAAGGATCATAGTTGAACCCATGCTTTTAAAGAATGAATCCATAGAAGTCTTATTGGCTAAAAGCTTTTCTAAGATTAAGTATTGATTTTGAATCCATACACATTGATTCTAACATGTCCTTTGTTTTACCTAGCACAAGTGTCGGAGAAAGAAGAGTCGCCATCTCCATACAAGCTAGGGACAAAGGAATAAAAAGTCGTAAGCCGTAGGAGCTTCAAAATTCAAGGTGAGTGTAGTCGGAGTCTCGAGAATAGGCTAGGTGCCTTTCCTGAATCTTTGAATATCATTTATTGCATTGCTAACTTTGTGTATTAAGGTTATTGCATAAGATCATTGTTGATGGCTATGTTGGTAAGTATTGGTAAGTATTGCATCGAATCATTGTTGTAACATTGTTATTATTGTCATTGAAATCATTGATATTGCTTATTGATATTGAAACATGACTATTGAATTATTGTTATCAGACTATTGGTATTGAACCTTGGATTCGAGAAGGATTGGATACAATTGGCATGCCATAGAATTCATGAGCTCATTAGTAAGGGTAGGCTACGGTCATATTGGTGCGGTGGAGGGACTGGACCACTATTGATTATGGTGCGGAGTAGGAATTCGTGTATCCATATACCGTGAATTAATCCAAGGAAAAGCTTATTGCTATGCAAAATAAAATGCTATTGAGTATTGTTATTGTATTGCATATTGTTGATATATTGACCGTTGATCATACTTAAGTTGCCATTGAAACTACATGTCATTATTTTGTTGCCATAGCCAATATGAAAGCATGCTAGATTGCATTCTATGTGTATTTCATTGTTTATGACTACCTCACTAGGCAAAGTATGCCTAATGCGTTCATCTTCCATGCATTTCAGGTTAAGAAGTTTTGAGATCGAGATCGTGGCCAGAGAAGGTTTTTGGCAAGTCACTACGTTAATAAAGTAAAGTATATCAACCCTATAGACTCCTAGTATGGTGGCATAAGTGTTGCATAAGTCAATTTTACTATTTTTGATATGTATGTACTGAGGTTGGCTTGTATAAGTTTAAAGGCTTAAACTTGGCTTGTTAAAAGTGGTTAAAATGGCTTATATGCATACTTGGCCTAAATTAGGGAAAACATAGCAAATGAATTTCGTCAACCCAAAAATTTGGCATGGATTAAGATTTTAGCTTTATAAACCTGCTGGTAAAATTTCATTGAGTTTGGGCATCATTTAGATGGTGTATCGATACCCATAGAGTTAAATCTGTTTCAAGGATTAAAAATTCTACATTTTGGTCACTAAGTCTTATAAACTTAAATTGGGTTAGTAAATGAGCTCAGAATAACATGAAAATTTACAGACGTATGGTTTATAGTTCGAATTGCATTATGGTAGGCTTAATTCCTGAAATGGACAGGTAACTTATCAAAATTACAATTTAGTCCCTAAAACTTGTAAGAGTTTAAAATTAGTCCAAAATGAATAATTGTTGTATCATATCAGAATATCGGTCTTAAGGTATTGAATATCACGTCTTGTTAGACACCAATTTATTGAATTTATTTTGAATAAAATATTGTATCGAATGTCATTTAGTCACCGGTAACACATTTTGACCTAGATTTCTACCAGGCCGGGAAGGGGGTGTTACATAAAATGTGATTTAATCTTATTTTCGGTAGTTTTGTTGTGGTTTAATGCGTGCATGTTTAAATGGGCTTTATAGAGAACTCGTTGGAATTTTAACCAAGTAAAAGTTCTAAAATTGAGGTTAAGATGTATAATCATGTTCAAAAGCCCATAACTAAATATTTTAAGTCATAAAATCTGATTAAATCTTATTTTTCGGCTGTTTTGTTGAGGTTTAAGGTGTGCATGTCTAAATGGGCTTCACAGTGGACCCATTGGAATTTTAACCAAGTAAAAAGTTTTGAAATTAAGGTTAAGCTATATAATCATATTCAAAAGCCCATAATCAAATATTTTAACTCATAAAATTTGATTTAATCATATTTTGTGGTCGTTTTGTTGGGTTTAAGGCGTGCATGTCTAAATTGGCATTACAGTGGACCCGTTGTAGTTTTAATCGAGTAAAAATTTATCAAAATGATGTTAAGATATATAATCATATTCCATAGCCCATAATAAAATATTTTAACTCATAAAATTTGATTTAATCTTATTTTGTGGCTTTTTGCTGGATTTAAGGCATGCATGTTTAAATGGGCTTTATAGTGGACCCTTTGGAATTTTAACCGAGTAAAAATTTCTAAAAATGAGTTTAAGCTGTATAATCATGTTCAAAAGCCAATAACTAAATATTTTAAGTTATAAAATGTGATTTAATTTTTTTGGCCGTTTTGTTGGGGTTTAAGGTGTGCATGTCTAAATGGGCTTCACAGTGGACCCATTGGAAATTTAACCAGTAAAAAGTTCTAAAATTGAGGTTAAGTTGTACAATCATGTTCAAAATCCCTTAACTAAATATCTTAAGTCATTAAATGTTATTCAATCTTATTTTTTGATCATTTTGTTGGGGTTTGAGGCGTGCATGTCTAAATGGGCTTTACAATAGACTTATTGGAATTTTAATCGCGTAAAACGTTCTGAAAATGAGGTTAAGCTATATAATCAAGTTCAAAGCCCATAACTAAATATTTTAAGTCATAAAATGTGATTTAATCTTATTTTCGGCCGTTTAGTTGTGGTTTAATGCATGCATATTTAAATGCGCTTTATAGAGGACCCATTAGAATTTTGACAAAGTAAAAAGTTCTAAAACTGAGGTTAAACGTAAAATCATGTTCAAAAGCCCATAACTAAATTTTTTAAGTCATAAAATTTGATTTAATCTTATTTTGCGGTCATTTTGTTGGGGTTTAAGACGTGCATGTCTAATTGGGCTTCACAATGGACCCGTTGGAATTTTAACCGAGTAAAAAGTTTTAAAATCGAGGTTAAGCTGTATAATAATGTTCAAAAGCCCATAACTAAATATTTTAATTTATAAAATTTGAGTTAATCTTATTTTAAGGCCATTTTGTTGGGGTTTAAGCCGTAGATGTCGAAATGGGCTTTACAATGGACCCGTTGGAATTTTAACCGAGTAAAAAGTCTAAAATTGAGGCTAAGCTGTATAATCATGTTCAAAATACCATAAATAAATATTTTAATTTATAAAATTTGATTTAATCATATTTTGCGGCCATTTTGTTGGGGTATAAGGCATGCATGTCTAAATAGGCTTTACAATGGACCTGTTGGAATTTTAACCGAGTAAAAAGTTTTGAAATTGAGATTAAGCTATACAATCATATTCAAAATCCCATAATCAAATATTTTAACTCATAAAATTTGATTTAATCTTATTTTGTAGTCGTTTTGTTGGGTTTAAAGCGTGCATGTCTAAATGAGCTTTATAGTGGACCCATTGGAATTTTAACCGAGTAAAATTTTCTAAAAATTAGGTTAAGCAATATAATCGTGTTCTACAGCCCATAACTAAATATTCTAAGTCATAAAATGTTATTTACTCTTATTTTTCGGCCGTTTTGTTGGGGTAATGCGTGCATGTCTAAATGGGCTTTACAATGGACCCGTTGGAATTTTAACCGAGTAAAAAGTTCTAAAATTGAGTTTAAGCTGTATAATCTTGTTCAAAAGACCATAACTAAATATTTTAAGTCATAAATTTGATTTAATCTTATTTTGCGGCCATTTTGTTGGGGTTTAAGGCGTGCATGTGTAAATGGGCTTCACAACGGACCCGTTGGAATTTTAACCGAGTAAAAAGTCCTAAAATTGAGGTTAAGCTATATAATCATGTTCAAAAGCCCATAATTAAATATTTTAATTCATAAATTTTGAGTTAATCTTATTTTACGGCCATTTTTGTTGGGGGTTTAAGGCGTGCATGTCTAAATGGGCTTTACAATGGACCCGTTAGAATTTTAACCAAGTAAAAATTTCTAAAATTGAGGGTAAGTTGTATAATCATGTTCAAAAGCCCATAACTAAATATTTTAATTCATAAAATTTGATTTAATCATATTTTTCGGTCGTTTTATTAGTGTTTAAGGCGTGCATGTCTAAATGGGCTTCACAGTGGACTCGTTGGAATTTTAACCGAGTAAAATTTCTAAAATTGAGGTTAAGTTGTATAATCATATTCAAAAGACCATAACTAAATATTTTAAGTCATAAAATTTGATTTAATCTTATTTTTCGTTCGTTTTATTGGGGGCTTGCATATCTAAATGGGCTTCACAATGGACCCGTTGGAATTTTAACCGAGTAAAAGTTCTAAAATTGAGGTTAAGTTGTATAATCATATTCAAAAGACCATAAATAAATATTTTAAGTCATAAAATTTGATTTAATCTTATTTTTCGTTTGTTTTATTGGGGGCTTGCATATCTAAATGGGCTTCACAGTGGACCTGTTGGAATTTTAACGTAGTAAAAAGTTCTAAAATTGAGGTTAAGCTGTATAATCATTTTCAAAAGCCCATAAATAAATCTTTTAAGTCATAAAATGTGATTTAATCTTATTTTTTGGCCGTTTTTTTGGTTTTAGACGTGGATGTAAATGGGATTTACAGTGGACCCATTGGAATTTTAACCGAGTAAAAAGTTTTGAAATTGAGGTTAAGCTATATAATCATATTAAAAAGCCCATAATCAAATATTTTAACTCATAAAATTTGATTCAAACTTATTTTGTGTCCGTTTTGTTGGGTTTAAGACGTGCATGTCTAAATGGGCTTTATAGTGGACCCGGATGAATTTTAACCAATTAAAAATTTATGAAAATTAGATTAATCTATATAATCACATTCCATAGCCCATAATCAAATATTTTTAGTCATGAAATTTGATTTAATCCTAATTTTTGGCCGTTTTGTTAGGTTTAAGGCGCGCATGTTAAAATGGGCTTCAGTGTGGACACGTTGGAATTTTATCCGAGTAAAAAGTTCTAAAATTGAGGTTAAGAAGTATTATCATGTTTAAAAGGCCATAAATAAATATTTTAAGTGATTTAATCTTATTTTTCGGCCGTTTTAATGGGGTTTAAGGCGTGCATGTCTAAATGGGATTCATAGTGGACCCGTTTGAATTTTAACCGAGTAAAAAGTTCTAAAATTGAGTTTAAGCTGTATAATCAAGTTCAAAAGCCCATAACTAAATATTTTAAGTCATAAATTTTGATTTAATCTTATTTTTTGGTCATTTTATTGGGGTTTAAGGCGTGCATGTCTAAATGGGCTTCACAGAGGACCTGTTGGAATTTTAACCGAGTAAACAGTTTTAAAATTGAGGTTAAGTTTTATAATCATATTCAAAAGACCATAACTAAATATATTAAGTCATAAAATTTGATTTAATCTTATTTATCGTTCGTTTTATTGGGGGCTTGCATATCTAAATGGGCTTTATAGTGGACCCGTTGAAATTTTAACCGAGTAAAAAGTTCTAAAATTGAGGTTAAGTTGTATATTCATATTCATAAGACCATAACTAAATATTTTAAGTCATAAAATTTGATTTAATCTTATTTTTCGTTCGTTTTATTGGGGGCTTGCATATCTAAATGGGCTTCACAGTGGACCCGTTGGAATTTTAACCTAGTAAAAAGTTCTAAAATTGTGGTTAAGCTATATAATCATTTTCAAAAGCCCATAAATAAATCTTTTAAGTCATAAAATGTGATTTAATCTTATTTTTGGCCGTTTTTTGGGGTTTAAGACGTGCATGTCTAAATGGGATTTACAGTTGGACCATTGGAATTTTAACCGAGTAAAAAGTTTTGAAATTGAGGTTAAGCTATATAATCATATTAAAAAGCCCATAATCAAATATTTTAACTCATAAAATTTGATTCAATCTTATTTTGTGTCCGTTTTGTTGGGTTTAAGACGTGCATGTCTAAATGGGCTTTATAGTGGACCCGGATGAATTTTAACCAATTAAAAATTTATGAAAATTAGATTAATCTATATAATCATATTCCAAAGCCCATAATCAAATATTTTTACTCATGAAATTTGATTTAATCTTATTTTTTGGCCGTTTTTGGGGTTTAAGGTGTGCATGTCAAAATGGGCTTCATTTGACACGTTGGAATTTTAACCAAGTAAAAAGTTCTAAAATTGAGGTTAAGCATTATAATCATGTTTAAAAGGCCATAAATAAATATTTTAAGTCATAAAATTTGATTTAATCTTATTTTTCGGCCGTTTTATTGGGTTTAAGGCGTGCATGTCTAAATGGGATTCACAGTGGACCCATTGGAATTTTAACCGAGTAAAAAGTTCTAAAATTGAGTTTAAGCTGTATAATAAAGTTCAAAATCCACTAACTAAATATTTTAAGTCATAAAATTTGATTTAATCATACTTTTGGGTCATTTTATTGGGTTAAGGCGTGCATGTCTAAATGGGCTTCAAAGTGGACCCGTTGGAATTTTAACCGAGTAAAAAGTTCTAAAATTGAGGTTAAGTTGTATAATCATATTCAAAAGACCATAACTAAATATTTTAAGTCATAAAATTTGATTTAATCTTATTTTTTGTTCGTTTTATTGGGGGCTTGCATATCTAAATGGGCTTCACAATGGACCCGTTGGAATTTTAACCGAGTAAAAAGTTCTAAAATTGAGGTTAAATTGTATATTCATATTCAAAAAACCATAACTAAATATTTGAAGTCATAAAATTTGATTTAGTCTTATTTTTCGTTTGTTTTATTGGGGGCTTGCATATCTAAATGGGCTTCACAGTGGACCCTTTGGAATTTTAACCTAGTAAGAAGTTCTAAAATTGAGGTTAAGTTGTATAATCATATTCAAAAGACCATAAATAAATATTTTAAGTCATAAAATTTGATTTAATCTTATTTTTCGTTTGTTTTATTGGGGGCTTGCATATCTAAATGGGCTTCAGAGTGGACCTGTTGGAATTTTAACGTAGTAAAAAGTTCTAAAATTGAGGTTAAGCTGTATAATCATTTTCAAAAGCCCATAAATAAATCTTTTAAGTCATAAAATGTGATTTAATCTTATTTTTGGCCGTTTTTGGGGTTTAAGACGTGGATGTCTAAATGGGATTTACAGTGGACCCATTGGAATTTTAACCGAGTAAAAAGTTTTGAAATTGAGGTTAAGCTATATAATCATATTAAAAAGCCCATAATCAAATATTTTAACTCATAAAATTTGATTCAAACTTATTTTGTGTCCGTTTTGTTGGGTTTAAGACGTGCATGTCTAAATGGGCTTTATAGTGGACCCGTTGGAATTTTAACCGATTAAAAATTTTAAAATTGAGGTTAATCTATATAATCATATTCAAAAGCCCATAATCAAATATTTTAACTCATAAAATTTGATTTAATCTTATTTTGTGGCCGTTTTGTTGGGTTTAAGGCGTGCATGTCAAAATGGGCTTCATTGTGGACACGTTGGAATTTTAACCGAGTAAAAAGTTTTAAAATTGAGGTTAAGCAGTATAATCATGTTTAAAAGCCCATAAATAAATATTTTAAGTCATAAAATTTGATTTAATCTTATTTTTGGCCGTTTTTTTGGGTTTAAGATTTGCATGTCTAAATGGGCTTTATAGTGGACCCGTTGGAATTTTAACCAAGTAAAAAAAATTTAAAATTGAGGTTAAGCTATATAATCATATTCAAAAAGCCCCATAATCAAATATTTTAACTCATAAAATTTGATTTAATCTTATTTTGTGGCCGTTTTTGTTGGGTTTAAGGCGTGCATGTCTAAATGGTCTTTATAGTGGACCCGTTGGAATTTTAACCAATTAAAAAGTTCTAAAATTGAGGTTAAGCTTATATAATCATATTCAAAAGGCCATAACTAAATATTTTAAGTCATAAAATTTGATTTAATCTTATTTTTTGTTCATTAATGGGGTTTAGGCGTGTGCATGTCTAAATGGGATTCATAAAGGACCCGTTGGAATGGAATTTTAACCTAGTAAAAAGTTCTAAAATTGAGTTTAAGCTGTATAATCATTTTCAAAAGCCCATAACTAAATATTTTAAGTCATAAAATTTGATTTAATCATATTTTTCGGTCATTTTTTTGGGTTTAAGGCGTGCATGTCTAAATGGGCTTCATAGTGGACCCTTTGGAATTTTAACCGAGTAAGAAGTTCTAAAATTGAGGTTAAGCTAATAATCATATTCAAAAAGCCCATAACTAAATATTTTAAGTCATAAAATTTGATTTAATCTTATTTTTTGCCGTTTTTTATTGGGTTTAAGGCGTGCATGTCTAAATGGGCTTCATAGTGGACCCGTTGGAATTTTAACCGAGTAAAAAGTTCTAAAATTGAGGTTAAGCTGTATAATCATTTTCAAAAGCCCATAAATAAATATTTTAAGTCATAAAATTTGATTTAAACTTATTTTTGGTCCGTTTTATTGGGTTTAAGATGTGCATGTCTAAATGGGCTTTATAAGGACCCGTTGGAATTTTAACCGAGTAAAAAGTTTTAAAATTGAGGTTAAGCTGTATAATCATATTCAAAAGCCCATAACTAAATATTTTAAGTCATAAAATTTGATTTAATCTTATTTTTTGTTTTTTTTTATTGGGGTTTAAGGGCTTGCATGTCTAAATGGGCTTTATAATGGACCCGTTGGAATTTTAACCAAGTAAAATTTTCTAAAATTGAGGTTAAGTTGTATAATCATATTCAAAAACCATAACTAAATATTTTAAGTCATAAAATTTGATTTAATCTTATTTTTGGCCGTTTTATTTGGGTTTTAAGGCGTGCATGTCTAAATGGGCTTCACAATGGACCCGTTGGAATTTTAACTAGTAAAAAGTTCTAAAATTGAGGTTAAGTTGTATAATCATATTTCAAAAAAGACCATAAATAAATATTTTAAGTCATAAAATTTGATTTAATCTTATTTTTTGTTTGTTTTTTGGGGTTTAAGGCGCTTGCATGTCTAAATGGGCTTTATAAAGTGGACCCGTTGGAATTTTAACCTAGTAAAAAGTTCTAAAATTGAGGTTAAGTTGTATAATCATATTCAAAAGACCATAATTAAATATTTTAAGTCATAAAATTTGATTTAATCTTATTTTTTGGCTCGTTTTTTTTTTAAGGCTTGCATGTCTAAATGGGCTTTATAAATGGACCCGTTGGAATTTTAACCGAGTAAAAAAGTTCTAAAATTGAGGTTAAGTTGTATAAATCATATTCAAAAGCCCATAACTAAATATTTTAAGTCATAAAATTTGATTTAATCTTATTTTTTGTTTTTGTTTTATTGGGGTTTAAGAGGTGCATGTCTAAATGGGCTTTATAATGGACCCGTTGGAATTTTAACCGATTAAAAAGTTTAGGAATTGAGGTTAAGTTGTATAATCATATTCAAAAGACCATAACTAAATATTTTAAGTCATAAAATTTGATTTAATCTTATTTTTTTAGCGTTTTATTGGGGTTTAAGCGTGCATGTCTAAATGGGCTTCATTGTGGACCCGTTGAAATTTTAACCGAGTAAAAAGTTCTAAAATTGAGGTTAAGTTGTATAATCATATTTAAAAGCCCATAACTAAATATTTTAAGTCATAAAATTTGATTTAATCTTATTTTTTGCTTTTTATTGGGGTTTTAAGCATATATGTCTAAATGGGCTTCACAAAAACATGTTAGAATTTTAATGTAGTAAAAAAAAAAAACTTCTAAAATTGAGGTTAAGCTATATAATCATTTTGAAAAGCCCATAAATAAATATTTTAAGTCATAAAATTAGATTTAATCTTATTTTTTTGGTCATTTTATTGGGGTTTAAGTCGTGCATGTCTAAATGGGCTTTTAGTGGACCCGTTGGAATTTTAACTATTAAAAAATTCTAAAATTGAGGTTAATCTATATAATCATATTCAAAAGCCCATAATCAAATATTTTAAGTCATAAAATTTGATTTAATCTTATTTTTTTGGCCGTTTTTGGGGGTTTAAGGCTTGCATGTCTAAATGGGCTTCACTTTGGACCACGTTGGAATTTTAACCGAGTAAAAAGTTCTAAAATTGAGGTTAAGCATTATAATCATTTTCAAAAGCCCATAAATAAATATTTTAAGTCATAAAATTTGATTTAATCTTATTTTTGGCCGTTTTAATGGGGTTTAAGATGTGCATGTCTAAATGGGATTTATAGTGGACCCGTTGGAATTTTAACCGAGTAAAAAGTTCTAAAATTGAGTTTTAAGCTGTATAATCATATTCAAAAGCCCATAATCAAATATTTTAAGTCATAAAATTTGATTTAATCTTATTTTTTGTCGTTTTTTTGGTTTAAGTCGTGCATGTCTAAATGGGCTTTACAATGATCCCGTTGGAATTTTAACCGAGAAAAAGTTCTAAAATTTAGGTTAAGTTGTATAATCATATTCAAAAGACCATAACTAAATATTTTAACTCATAAAATTTGATTTAATCTTATTTTTGTCCGTTTTGTGGGTTTAAGACGTGCATGTCTAAATGGGCTTTATAGTGGACCCGTTGGAATTTTAACCAATTAAAAAGTTTATGAAAATTAGGTTAAGCTATATAATCATATTTAAAAGGCCATAATCAAATATTTTTAAGTCATAAAATTTGATTTAATCTTATTTTTTGGCCATTTTAATGGGGTTTAAGGCGTGCATGTCTAAATGGGTCTTCATAGTGGACCCGTTGGAATTTTAACCGAGTAAAAAGTTCTAAAATTGAGGTTAAGCATTATAATCATGTTTAAAAGGCCATAACTAAATATTTTAAGTCATAAAATTTGATTTAATCATATTTTTCGGTCATTTTATTGGGGTTTAAGGCGTGCATGTCTAAATGGGCTTCACAATGATCCCGTTGGAATTTTAACCGAGTAAAAAGTTCTAAAATTGAGGTTAAGTTGTATAATCATATATAAAAGACCATAATTAAATATTTTATGTCATAAAATTTGATTTAATCTTATTTTTCGTTCGTTTTATTGGGGGCTTGCATATCTAAATGGGCTTCACAGTGGACCCGTTGGGATTTTAACCGAGTAAAAAGTTCTAAAATTGAGGTTAAGTTGTATAATCATATTCAAAAGACCATAACTAAATATTTTAAGTCATAAAATTTGATTTAATCTTATTTTTCGTTCGTTTTATGGGGGCTTGCATATCTAAATGGGCTTCACAATGGACCCGTTGGAATTTTAACCGAGTAAAAAGTTCTAAAATTGAGGTTAAGTTGTATATTCATATTCAAAAGACCATAACTAAATATTTTAAGTCATAAAATTTGATTTAGTCTTATTTTTCGTTCGTTTTATTGGGGGCTTGGATATCTAAATGGGCTTCACAGTGGACCCGTTGGAATTTTAACCGAGTAAGAAGTTCTAAAATTGAGGATAAGTTGTATAATCATATTTGAAAGACCATAAATAAATATTTTAAGTCATAAAATTTGATTTAATCTTATTTTTCGTTTGTTTTATTGGGGGCTTGCATATCTAAATGGGCTTCAGAGTGGACCTGTTGGAATTTTAACGTAGTAAAAAGTTCTAAAATTGAGGTTAAGCTGTATAATTATTTTCAAAAGCCCATAAATAAATCTTTTAAGTCATAAAATGTGATTGAATCTTATTTTTTGGCCGTTTTTTGGGGTTTAAGACGTGCATGTGTAAATGGGCTTTACAGTAGACCCACTGGAATTTTAATCGAGTAAAAATTTTTGAAATTGAGGTTAAGCTATATAATCATATTAGAAAGCCCATAATCAAATTTATTAACTCATAAAAGTTGATTCAATCTTATTTTGTGTCCGTTTTGTTGGGTTTAAGAGGTGCATGTCTAAATGGGCTTTATAGTGGAACCGTTGGAATTTTAACCGATTAAAAATTTAAGAGAATTAGCTTAATCTATATAATCATATTCCGTAGCCCATAATCAAATATTTTTACTCAAGAAATTTGATTTAATCTTATTTTGTGGCCATTTTGTTGGGTTTAAGGCGTGCATGTCTAAATGGGATTCACAGTGGACCCGTTGGAATTTTAACCAAGTAAAAAGTTCTAAAATTGAGTTTAAGCTGTATAATCAAGTTCAAAAACCCATAAATAAATATTTTAAGTCATAAAATTTGATTTAATCATATTTTTCGGTCGTTTTATTGGGGTTTAAGGCGTGCATGTCTAAATGGGCTTCACAGTGATCCCGTTGGAATTTTAACAGAGTAAAAAGTTCTTAAATTGAGTTAAGTTGTATAATCATATATAAAAGACCATAACTAAATATTTTATGTCATAAAATTTGATTTAATCTTATTTTTGTTCGTTTTATTGGGGGCTTGCATATCTAAATGGGCTTCACAATGGACCCGTTGGAATTTTAACCGAGTAAAAAGTTCTAAAATTGAGGTTAAGTTGTATAATCATATTCAAAATACCATAACTAAATATTTTAAGTCATAAAATTTCATTTAATCTTATTTTTCGTTCGTTTTATTGGGGGCTTGCATATCTAAATGGGCTTTACAATGGACCTGTTGGAATTTTAACCGAGTAAAAAGTTCTAAAATTGAGGTTAAGTTGTATATTCATATTCAAAAGACCATAACTAAATATTTTAAGTCATAAAATTTGATTTAGTCTTATTTTTCGTTCGTTTTATTGGGGGCTTGCATATCTAAATGGGCTTCATAGTGGACCCGTTAGAATTTTAACCGAGTAAGAATTTCTAAAATTGAGGTTAAGTTGTATAATCATATTCGAAAGACCATAACTAAATATTTTAAGTCATAAAATTTGATTTAATCTTATTTTTCGTTTCTTTATTGGGGGCTAGCATATCTAAATGGGCTTCACAGTGGACATGTTGGAATTTTAATGTAGTAAAAAGTTCTAAAATTGAGGTTAAGCTGTATAATCATTTTGAAAAGCCCATAAATAAATATTTTATGTCATAAAATGTGATTTAATCTTATTTTTTGGCCATTTTTTGGGCATGTCTAAATGGGCTTTGTAGTGGACCCGTTGGAATTTTAACTAATTAAAAAATTAGGAGAATTAGCTTAATCTATATAATCATATTCCGTAGCCCATAATCAAATATTTTTACTCATGAAATTTGATTTAGTCTTATTTTGTGGCCGTTTTGTTGGGTTTAAGGCGTGCATGTCAAAATGGGCTTCACTTTAGACACGTTGGAATTTTAACCGAGTAAAAAGTTCTAAAATTGAGGTTAAGCATTATAATCATGTTGAAAAGGCCATAAATAAATATTTTAAGTCATAAAATTTGATTTAATCTTATTTTTCGGCCGTTCTAATGGGGTTTAAGGCGTGCATGTCTAAATGGGATTCACAGTGGACCAGTTGGAATTTTAACCGAGTAAAAAGTTCTAAAATTGAGTTTAAGCTGTATAATCAAGTTCAAAAGCCCAGAAATAATTATTTTAAGTCATAAAATTTGATTTAATCATATTTTTCGGTCGTTTTATTGGGGTTTAAGTCGTGCATGTCTAAATGGGCTTCACAATGATCCCGTTGGAATTTTAACCGAGAAAAAAGTTCTAAAATTTAGGTTAAGTTGTATAATCATATATAAAAGACCATAACTAAATATTTTATGTCATAAAATTTGATTTAATCTTATTTTTCGTTCGTTTTATTGGGGCTTGCATATCTAAATGGGCTTCACAGTGGACCCGTTGGAATTTTAACCGAGTAAAAAGTTCTGAAATTGAGGTTAAGCATTATAATCATGTTTAAAAGGCCATAACTAAATATTTGAAGTCATAAAATTTGATTTAATCTTATTTTTTCGGCCATTTTAATGGGCGTTCATGTCTAAATGGGATTCACAGTGGACCCGTTGGAATTTTAACCAAGTAAAAAGTTCTAAAATTGAGTTTAAGCGGTATAATCAAGTTCAAAAGCCCATAAATAAGTATTTTAAGTCATAAAATTTGATTTAATCATATTTTTCGGTCGTTTTATTGGGGTTTAAGGCGTGCATGTCTAAATGGGCTTCACAGTGATCCCGTTGGAATTTTAACCGAGTAAAAAGTTCTAAAATTGAGGTTAAGTTGTATAATCATATATAAAAGACCATAACTAAATATTTTATGTCATAAAATTTGATTTAATCTTATTTTTCGTTCGTTTTATTGGGGGCTTGCATATCTAAATTTGATTTAATCTTATTTTTCGTTCGTGTAAATAAATCTTTTAAGTCATAAAATGTGATTTAATCTTATTTTGTGGCCGTTTTTTGGGGTTTAAGACGTGCATGTCTAAATGGGCTTTACAGTAGACCCGCTGGAATTTTAACCGAGTAAAAAGTTTTGAAATTGAGGTTAAGCTATATAATCATATTAAAATGCCCATAATCAAATTTTTTAACTCATAAAAGTTGATTCAATCTTATTTTGTGTCCGTTTTGTTGGGTTTAAGAGGTGCATGTCTAAATGGGCTTTATAGTGGACCCGTTGGAATTTTAACCAATTAAAAATTTAGGAGAATTAGCTTAATCTATATAATCATATTCTGTAGCCCATAATCAAATATTTTTACTCATGAAATTTGATTTAATCTTATTTTGTGGCCGTTTTGTTGGGTTTAAGGTGTGCATGTCAAAATGGTCTTCACTGTAGACACGTTGGAATTTTAACCGAGTAAAAAGTTCTAAAATTGAGGTTAAGCATTATAATCATGTTTAAAAGGCCATAACTAAATATTTTAAGCCATAAAATTTGATTTAACCTTATTTTTCGGCCGTTCTAATGGGGTTTAAGGCGTGCATGTCTAAATGGGATTCACAGTGGACCAGTTGGAATTTTAACCGAGTAAAAACTTCTAAAATTGAGTTTAAGCTGTATAATAAAGTTCAAAATCCACTAACTAAATATTTTAAGTCATAAAATTTGATTTAATCATACCTTTGGGTCATTTTATTGGGTTAAGGCGTGCATGTCTAAATGGGCTTCAAAGTGGACCCTTTGGAATTTTAACAGAGTAAAAAGTTCTAATTTTGAGGTTAAGTCGTATAATCATATTCAAAAGACCATAACTAAATATTTTAAGTCATAAAATTTGATTTAATCTTATTTTTCGTTCGTTTTATTGGGGGCTTGCATATCTAAATGGGCTTCGTAGTGGACCCGTTGGAATTTTAATCTAGTAAAAAGTTCTAAAATTGAGGTTAAGCTGTATAATCATTTTCAAAAGCCCATAAATAAATATTTTAAGTCATAAAATGTGATTTAATCTTATTTTTTGGCCGTTTTTTGGGGTTTAAGATGTGCATGTCTAAATGGGCTTTATAGTGGACCCGTTGGAATTTTAACCGAGTAAAAAGTTTTGAAATTGAGGTTAAGCTATATAATCATATTCAAAAGCCCATAATCAAATGTTTTAACTCATAAAATTTGATTCAATCTTATTTTGTGTCTGTTTTGTTGGGTTTAAGACGTGCATGTCTAAATAGTCTTTATAGTGGACCCGTTGAAATTTTAACCAATTAAAATTTTATGAGAATTAGAAGAGTCTATATAATCATATTCCGTATCCCGTAATCAAATAGTTTTACTCATGAACTCTGATTTAATCTTATTTTGTGGTCGTTTTGTTGGGTTTAAGGCGTGCATGTCAAAATGGTCTTCACTGTAGACACGTTGGAATTTTAACCGAGTAAAAAGTTCTAAAATTTAGGTTAAGCATTATAATCATGTTTAAAAGGCCAGAACTAAATATTTTAAGTCATAAAATTTGATTTAACCTTATTTTTTATTGGGGGCTTGCATATCTAAATGGGCTTCACAATGGACCCGTTGGAATTTTAACCTAGTAAGAAGTTCTAAAATTGAGGTTAAGTTGTATAATCATTTTCGAAAGACCATAAATAAATATTTTAAGTCATAAAATTTGATTTAATCTTATTTTTCGTTTGTTTTATTGGGGGCTTGCATATCTAAATGGAGTTTTAACGTAGTAAAAAGTTCTAAAATTGAGGTTAAGCTGTATAATCATTTTCAAAAGCCCATAAATAAATCTTTTAAGTCATAAAATGTGATTTAATCTTATTTTTTGGCCGTTTTTTGGGGTTTAAGACGTGCATGTCTAAATGGGCTTTACAGTAGACCCGTTGGAATTTTAACCGAGTAAAAAGTTTTGAAATTGAGGTTAAGCTATATAATCATATTAAAAAGCCCATAATCAAATTTTTTAACTCATAAAAGTTGATTCAATCTTATTTTGTGTCCGTTTTGTTGGGTTTAAGAGGTGCATGTCTAAATGGGCTTTATAGTGGACCCGTTGGAATTTTAACCGATTAAAAATTTAGGAGAATTAGCTTAATCTATATAATCATATTCCGTAGCCCATAATCAAATATTTTTACTAATGAAATTTGATTTAATCTTATTTTGTGGCCGTTTTATTGGGTTTAAGGCGTGCATGTCAAAATGGTCTTCACTGTAGACACGTTGGAATTTTAACCGAGTAAAAAGTTCTAAAATTGAGGTTAAGCATTATAATCATGTTTAAAAGGCCATAAATAAATATTTTAAGCCATAAAATTTGATTTAACCTTATTTTTCGGCCGTTATAATGGGGTTCAAGGCGTGCATGTCTAAATGGGATTCACAGTGGACCAGTTAGAATTTTAACCGAGTAAAAACTTCTAAAATTGAGTTTAAGCTGTATAATCATTTTCAAAAGCCCATAAATAAATATTTTATGTCATAAAATGTGATTTAATCTTATTTTTTGGCTATTTTTTGGGGTTTAAGATGTGCATGTCTAAATGGGCTTTATAGTGGACCCGTTGGAATTTTAGCCGAGTAAAAAGTTTTGAAATTGAGGTTAAGCTATATAATCATATTCAAAAGCCCATAATCAAATGTTTTAACTCATAAAATTTGATTCAATCTTATTTTGTGTCCGTTTTGTTGGGTTTAAGACGTGCATGTCTAAATGGTTTTTATAGTGGACCCGTTGAAATTTTAACCAATTAAAATTTTATGAGAATTAGAAGAGTCTATATAATCATATTCCGTAGCCCGTAATCAAATAATTTTACTCATGAACTCTGATTTAATCTTATTTTGTGGCCGTTTTGTTGGGTTTAAGGCGTGCATGTCAAAATGGTCTTCACTGTAGACACGTTGGAATTTTAACCGAGTAAAAAGTTCTAAAATTGAGGTTAAGCATTATAATCATGTTTAAAAGGCCAGAACTAAATATTTTAAGTCTTAAAATTTGATTTAACCTTATTTTTTATTGGGGGCTTGCATATCTAAATGGGCTTCACAATGGACCCGTTGGAATTTTAACCTAGTAAGAAGTTCTAAAATTGAGGTTAAGTTGTATAATCATTTTCGAAAGGCCATAAATAAATATTTTAAGTCATAAAATTTGATTTAATTTTATTTTTCGTTTGTTTTATTGGGGGCTTGCATATCTAAATAGGCTTCACCGTGGACCTGTTGGAATTTTAACGTAGTAAAAAGTTCTAAAATTGAGGTTAAACTGTATAATCATTTTCAAAAGCCCATAAATAAATATTTTAAGTAATAAAATGTGATTTAATCTTATTTTTTGGCCGTTTTTTGGGCATGTCTAAATGGGCTTTGTAGTGGACCCATTGGAATTTTAACTGATTAAAAATTTAGGAGAATTAGCTTAATCTATATAATCATATAGATGGGATTCACAGTGGACCCGTTGGAATTTTAACCGAGTAAAAAGTTCTAAAATTGAGTTTAAGCTGTATAATCAAGTTCAAAAGCCCATACCTAAATATTTTAAGTCATAAAATTTGATTTAATCATATTTTTTCAAAAGTCTTTTATTTTAAGTCATAAAATTTGATTTAATCATATTTTTCGGTCTTTTTATTGGGGTTTAAGGCGTGCATGTCTAAATGGGATGCACAGTGGACCCGTTGGAATTTTAACCGAGTAAAAAGTTCTAAAATTGAGTTTAAGTTGTATAATCATATATAAAAGACCATAACTAAATATTTTATGTCATAAAATTTGATTTAATCTTATTTTTCGATCGTTTTATTGGGGGCTTGCATATCTAAATGGGCTTCACAGTGGACCCGTTGGAATTTTAACCAAGTAAAAAGTTCTAAAATTGAGGTTAAGCATTATATTCATGTTTAAAAGGCCATAACTAAATATTTGAAGTCATAAAATTTGATTTAATCTTATTTTTTCGGCCGTTTTAATGGGGTTTAAGGCGTTCATGTCTAAATGCGATTCACAGTGGACCCGTTGGAATTTTAACCGAGTAAAAAGTTCTAAAATTGAGTTTAAGCTGTATAATCAAGTTCAAAAGCCCATAAATAAATATTTTAAGTCATAAAATTTGATTTAATCATATTTTTCGGTCGTTTTATTGGGGTTTAAGGCGTGCATGTCTAAATGGGCTTCACAGTGATCCCGTTGGAATTTTAACCGAGTAAAAAGTTCTAAAATTGAGGTTAAGTTGTATAATCATATATAAAAGACCATAACTAAATATTTTATGTCATAAAATTTGATTTAATCTTATTTTTCGTTCGTTTTATTGGGGGCTTGCATATCTAAATGGGCTTCACAGTGGACCCGTTGGAATTTTAACCGAGTAAAAAGTTCTAAAATTGAAGTTAAGTATTATAATCATGTTTAAAAGGCCATAAGTAAATATTTGAAGTCATAAAATTTGATTTACTCTTATTTTTTCGGCCGTTTTAATGGGGTTTAAGGAGTGCATGTCTAAATGGGATTCACAGTGGACCCGTTGGAATTTTAACCGAGTAAAAAGTTCTAAAATTGAGTTTAAGCTGTATAATCAAGTTTAAAAGCCCATAAATAAATATTTTAAGTCATAAAATTTGATTTAATCATATTTTTTGGTCGTTTTATTGGGGTTTAAGGCGTGCATGTCTAAATGGGCTTCATAGTGTACCCGTTGGAATTTTAACCGAGTAAAAAGTTCTAAAATTGAGGTTAAGTTGTATAATCATATATAAAAGACCATAACTAAATATTTTATGTCATAAAATTTGATTTAATCATATTTTTCATTCGTTTTATTGGGGGCTTGCATATCTAAATGGGCTTCACAATGGACCCGTTGGAATTTTAACCGAGTAAAAAGTTCTAAAATTGAGGTTAAGTTGTATAATCATATTCAAAAGACCATAACTAAATATTTTAAGTTATAAAATTTGATTTAATCTTATTTTTCGTTCGTTTTATTGGGGGCTTGCATATCTAAATGGGCTTCACAATGGACCTGTTGGAATTTTAACCGAGTAAAAAGTTCTAAAATTGAGGTTAAGTTGTATATTTATATTCAAAAGACCATAACTAAATATTTTAAGTCATAAAATTTGATTTAGTCTTATTTTTCGTTCTTTATTGGGGGCTTGCATATCTAAATGGGCTTCACTGTGGGCCCGTTGGAATTTTAACCGAGTAAGAAGTTCTAAAATTGAGGTTAAGTTGTATAATCATTTTCGAAAGACCATAACTAAATATTTTAAGTCATAAAATTTGATTTAATTTTATTTTTCTTTTGTTTTATTGGGGGCTAGCATATCTAAATGGGCTTCACAGTGGACCTGTTGGAATTTTAACGTAGTAAAAAGTTCTAAAATTGAGGTTAAGCTGTATAATAATTTTCAAATGCCCATAAATAAATATTTTAAGTCATAAAATGTGATTTATTCTTATTTTTTGGCCGTTTTTTGGGCATGTCTAAATGGGCTTTGCAGTGGACCCGTTGGAATTTTAACTGATTAAAAATTTAGGAGAATTAGCCTAATCTATATAATCATATTCCGTAGCCCATAATCAAATATTTTTACACATGAAATTTGATTTAGTCTTATTTTGTGGCCGTTTTGTTGGGTTTAAGGTGTGCATGCCAAAATGGGCTTCACTGTAGACACGTTGGAATTTTAACCGAGTAAAAAGTTCTAAAATTGAGGTTAAGCATTATAATCATGTTGAAAAGGCCATAACTAAATATTTTAAGTCATAAAATTTGATTTAATCTTATTTTTCGGCCGTTCTAATGGGGTTTAAGGCGTACATGTCTAAATGGGATTCACAGTGGACCAGTTGGAATTTTAACCGAGTAAAAACTTCTAAAATTGAGTTTAAGCTGTATAATCAAGTTCAAAATCCACTAACTAAATATTTTAAGTCATAAAATTTGATTTAATCATACTTTTGGGTCGTTTTATTGGGTTAAGGCGTGCATGTCTAAATGGGCTTCAAAGTGGACCCATTGGAATTTTAACCGAGTAAAAAGTTCTAAAATTGAGGTTAAGTTGTATAATCATATTCAAAAGACCATAACTAAATATTTTAAGTCATAAAATTTGATTTAATCTTATTTTTCGTTCGTTTTATTGAGGGCTTGCATATCTAAATGGGCTTCACAATGGACCCGTTGGAATTTTAACCGAGTAAAAAGTTCTAAAATTAAGGTTAAGTTGTATAATCATATTAAAAAGACCATAACTAAATGTTTTGCGTCATAAAATTTGATTTAGTCTTATTTTCCGTTCGTTTTATTAGGGGCTTGCATATCTAAATGGGCTTCATAGTGGACCCGTTGGAATTTTAACCGCGTAAGAAGTTCTAAAATTGAGGTTAAGTTGTATAATCATAATCAAAAGACCATAACTAATTATTTTAAGTCATAAAATTTGATTTAATCTTATTTTTTGTTCGTTTTATTGGGGGCTTGTATATCTAAATGGGCTTCACAGTGGACCCGTTAGAATTTTAATCTAGTAAAAAGCTCTAAAATTGAGGTTAAGCTGTATAATAATTTTCCAAAGCCCATAAATAAATCTTTTAAGTCATAAAATGTGATTTAATCTTATTTTTTGGCCGTTTTTTGGGGTTTAATGCTACATGTCAAAATGGGCTTCACTGTCGACACGTTGGAATTTTAACCGAGTAAAAAGTTCTAAAATTGAGGTTAAGCAGTATAATCATGTTTAAAAGGCCATAAATAAATTTTTTAAGTCATAAAATTTCATTTAATCTTATTTTCCGGCCGTTTTAATGGGGTTTAAGGCGTGCAAGTCTAAGTGGGATTCACAGTGGACTCGTTGGAATTTTAACCGAGTAAAAAGTTCTAAAATTGAGTTTAAGCTGTATAATCAAGTTCAAAAGCCCATAACTAAATATTTTAAGTCATAAAATTTAATTTAATCATATTTTTCGGTCGTTTTATTGGGGTTTAAGGCGTGCATGTCTAAATGGGCTTCACAGTAAACCCGTTGGAATTTTAACCGAGTAAAAAGTTCTAAAATTGAGGTTAAGCTGTATAATCATTTTCAGAAGCCCATAAAAAAATCTTTTAAGTCATAAAATGTGATTTAATCTTATTGTTTGGCCGTTTTTTGGGGTTTGAGACGTGCATGTCTAAATGGGCTTTACAGTGGACCCGTTGGAATTTTAACCGAGTTAAAACTTTTGAAATTGATGTTAAGCTACATAATCATATTCAAAAGCCCATAATCAAATGTTTTAACGCATAAAATTTGATTCAATCTTATTTTGTGTCCGTTTTTTTGGGTTTAGGACGAGCATGTCTAAATGGGCTTTATAGTGGACCCGTTGGAATTTTAACCGATTAAAATTTTATGAGAATTAGTTTAGTCTATATAATCATATTTCGTAGCCCGTAATCAAATATTTTTACTCATGTTGAGTTTAAGGCATGCATGTCAAAATGGACTTCACTGTGGACAAGTTGGAATTTTAACCGAGTAAAAAGTTCTAAAATTGAGGTTAAGCATTATAATCATGTTTAAAAGGCCATAACTAAATATTTGAAGTCATAAAATTTGATTTAATCTTATTTTTTCGGTCGTTTTAATGGGGTTTAAGGCGTGCATGTCTAAATGGGATTCACAGTGGACCCGTTGGAATTTTAACCGAGTAAAAAGTTCTAAAATTGAGTTTAAGCTGTATAATCAAGTTCAAAAGCCCATAACTAAACATTTTAAGTTATAAAATTTGATTTAATCATATTTTTCGGTCATTTTATTGGGATTTAAGGCGTGCATGTCTAAATGGGCTTCACAATGAACCCGTTGGAATTTTAACCGAGTAAAAAGTTCTAAAATTGAGGTTAAGTTGTATAATCATATTCAAAAGACCATAATAAATATTTTATGTCATAAAATTTGATTTAATCTTATTTTTTGTTCGTTTTATTGGGGGCTTGCATATCTAAATGGGCTTCACAGTGGACCCGTTGGAATTTCAACCGAGTAAAAAGTTCTAAAATTGAGGTTAAGTTGTATAACCATATTCAAAAGGCCATAACTAAATATTTTAATTCATAAAGTTTGATTTAATCTTATTTTTCGTTCGTTTTATTAGGGGCTTGCATATCTAAATGGGCTTCACAGTGGACCCGTTGGTATTTTAACCGAGTAAAAAGTTCCAAAATTGAGGTTAAGTTGTATAATCATTTTCAAAAGACCATAACTAAATATTTTAAGTCATAAAATTTGATTTGGTCTTATTTTTTGTTCGTTTTATTGGGGGCTTGCATATCTAAATGGGCTTCACAGTGGACCCGTTGGAATTTTAACCAAGTAAGAAGTTCTAAAATTGAGGTTAAGTTGTATAATCATATTCAAAAGACCATAACTAAATATTTTAAGTCATAAAATTTGATTTAATCTTATTTTTGCGTTCGTTTTATTTGGGGCTTGCATATCTAAATGAGCTTCACAACGGACCCGTTGGAATTTTAACCTAGTAAAAAGTTCTAAAATTGAGGTTAAGTTGTATAATCATTTTCAAAAGCCCATAACTAAATATTTTAAGTCATAAAATGCGATTTAATCTTATTTTTGGCCGTTTTTGGAGTTTAAGACGTGCATGTCTAAATGGGGTTCACAATAGACCCGTTGGAATTTTAACCGATTAAAAATTTAGGAGAATTAGTTTAATCTATATAATCATATTTCGTAGCCCATAATCAAATATTTTTACTCATGAAATTTGATTTAATCTTATTTTATGGACGTTTTGTTGGGTTTAAGGCGTGCATGTCAAAATGGGCTTCACTCTGGACAAGTTGGAATTTTAACTGAGTAAAAAGTTCTAAAATTGAGGTTAAGCATGTCTAAATTTGAGGCGTGCATGTCTAAATGGTATTAACAGTGGACCCGTTGTAATTTTAACCGAGTAAAAAGTTCTAAAATTGAGTTTAAGGTGTATAATCAAGTTCAAAAGCCCATAACTAAATATTTTAAGTCATAAAATTTGATTTAATCATATTTTTCGGTCGTTTTAATGGGGTTTAAGGCGTGCATGTCTAAATGGGCTTCTTTTTGGACCCGTTAGAATTTTAACCGAATAAAAAGTTCTAAAATTGAGGTTAAGATGTATAATCATATTCAAAAGACCATAACTAAATATTTTAAGTTTTAAAATTTGATTTAATCTTATTTTTCGTTTGTTTTATTGGGGGCTTGTATATCTAAATGGGCTTCACAGTGGACCGTTGGAATTTTAACCCAATAAAAAGTTATAAAATTGAGGTTAAGCTGTCTAATCATTTTCAAAAGCCCATAAATAAATCTTTTAAGTCATTAAATGTTATTTAATCTTATTTTTTGGCCGTTTTTGGGGGTTTAAGACGTGCATGTCTAAATGGGCTTTACAGTGGATCCGTTGGAATTTTAACCGAGAAAAAAAGTTTTGAAATTGAGGATAAGCAGTATAATCATGTTTAAAAGGCCATAACTAAATATTTTAAGTCATAAAATTTGATTTAATCTTATTTTTCGGCCGTTTTAATGGGGTTTAAGGCGTGCATGTTTAAATGGGATTCATAGTGGACCCGTTGGAATTTTAACCGAGTAAGAAGTTCTAAAATTGAGTTTAAGCTGTATTATATAGTTCAAAAGCCCATAACTAAATATTTTAAGTCATAAAATTTGACTTAATCATATTTTTTGGTCATTTTATTGGGGTTTAAGGCGTGCATGTCTAAATGGGCTTTACAGTGAACCCGTTGGAATTTTAACCATGTAAAAAGTTCTAAAATTGAGGTTAAGTTGTATAATAATATTCAAAACACCATAACTAAATATTTTATGTCATAAAATTTGATTTAATCTTATTTTTCGTTCGTTTTATTGGGGGCTTGCATATCTAAATGGGCTTCACAGTGGACCCGTTGGAATTTTAACCTAGTAAAAAGTTCTAAAATTGAGGTGAAGCTGTATAATCATATTCAAAAGACCATAACTAAATATTTTAAGTCATAAAATTTGATTTAATCTTATTTTTCGTTCGTTTTATTGGGGGCTTGCATATCTAAATGGGCTTCACAATAGACCCGTTGGAATTTTAACCGAGTAAAAAGTTCTAAAATTGAGGTTAATTTGTATAATCATATTCAAAAGACCATAACTAAATATTTTAAGTCATAAAATTTGATTTAATCTTATTTTTCGTTCGTTTTATTGGGGGTTGCATATCTAAAAGGGTTCACAATGGACCCGTTGGAATTTTAACCGAGTAAAATATTCTAAAATTAAGGTTAAGTTGTATAATCATATTCAAAAGACATAACTAAATATTTTAAGTCATAAAATTTGATTTAATCTTATTTTTCGTTCATTTTATTGGGGGCTTGTATATCTAAATGGGCTTCACAGTGGACCGTTGGAATTTTAACCTAATAAAAAGTTATAAAATTGAGGTTATGCTGTATAATAATTTTCAAAAGCCCATAAATAAATCTTTTAAGTCATAAAATGTGATTTAATCTTATTTTTTGGCCATTTTTTGGGGTTTAAGACATGCATGTCTAAATGGGCTTTACAGTGGACCCGTTGGAATTTTAACCGAGTAAAAAGTTTTGAGATTGAGGTTAAGCTATATAATCATATTCAAAAGCCCATAATCAAATATTTTAACTCATAAAATTTGATTCAAACTTATTTTGTGTCCGTTTTGTTGGGTTTAAGACGTGTATGTCTAAATGGACTTTATAGTGGACCCGATTGAATTTTAACCAATTAAAAATTGATGAGAATTAGTTTAATCTATATAATCATATTCCGTAGCCCATAATCAAATAGTTTTACTCTTGAAATTTGATTTAATCTTATTTTGTGGTCGTTTTGTTGGGTTTAAGGCGTGCATGTCAAAATGGGCTTCACTGTGGATACGTTGGAATTTTAACCAAGTAAAAAGTTATAAAATTGAGGTTAAGCTGTATAATCATGTTTAAAAGGCAATAACTAAATATTTGAAGTCATAAAATTTGATTTAATCTTGTTTTTTGGCCGTTTTAATGGGGTTTAAGGCGTGGAAGTCTAATAGGATTCATAGTGGACCCGTTGGAATTTTAACTGAGTAAAAAAATTTGAAATTGAGATTAAGCTATATAATCATATTCAGAAGCCCATAATCAAATGTTTTAACTCATAAAATTTGATTCAATCTTATTTTGTGTCCGTTTTGTTGGGTTTAAGACGTCCATGTCTAAATGAGCTTTATAGTGGATCCATTGGAATTTTAACTGATTAAAAATTTATGAGAATTAGTTTAATCTTTATAATCATATTTCGTAGCCCGTAATCAAATTTTTTTACTCATGAAATTTGATTTAATCTTATTTTGTGGTCATTTTGTTGGGTTTATGGCGTGCATGTCAAAATGGGTAAAGGGCAAATGATCAAAGGAACAACAATTATTGCTGCTATATAGAGGAATCTTGTTGCTGCCGAGCCCAAGGACAAGGGGAAGGGAAAGGCAAGGGCACCCACGCCAAAGCCCAAGGAGTCAAAGGTTGCGCCAGCATCCATGCCAGAAACTGTGCCAAACAGTTCAACGACAATGCTATCCCAAACTCACCAATGCTAAGAGATTATTCTCCAAAAGCTAGAAAAAGCTGAGGAGCTCAATGCCAAGATGCAACATTACATCTAGGCTAGGGATGCTATAATCAGGGAGGCTTTTACAAAATTGTCAACTGATTTTGTGCCAGAATTTCCAGACTTCCCTGTCGAGCCCTCTTCCAGCGACAATACCATGTCAGCTAGTCCAATTCATACTCCGTCTGATGCTACAGTCCCATTGTCTCCAATTCAAGTCGAGTCCGCCAGTTCTGATTCTTCATCTGAATCAAAGGAAACCAAAGACAAGTCAACCAAAGCCAAGTCGCCAATGATACCTGCTTTACACACGCCATCTGATGCCACCGATGTACCTGCTGCATCAGAGCCTGCCAAGGAAAAGGAGGAAGTTGGAGCCTCCACTGCTGCTTCAAAACTGAGCCTGAAAAGAAAGAAGCACATGACCCCTGATCGTGGGCCATTTGTGAGAAGAAAAACCCGTGCCACACGACAAATAGTCTCTGAAGGGGAGTCCTCTTCTTCCTAAACTCCTTTACATTTCATTCCATTGCATGCATTTTTTATTTTTTCTATTTTTCTTGTATATATGTGTTGTTTCATGCATTGGGGACAATGCACATCTTGGGTTTGGGGTGTACATTTCTTCACATTTATGCCATTCATTTCATGTTTAATTTTTTGTTGCCATGCCATTTAGGTCATTTAGGATAGATGCATACCAAACCACTAAAATAAGAGAAAAAGAAAATTTTTGCCTCGGTTTAATCTTGAAAAATGTTAGCATTTGTTAGGCAAGTTTAATTTGATCTAGGTGTCTGTCCAATGAGGAAATTTTAATCTTTAGTTGCCATGCCATGCCAATAGAATAGTATGCTAGGTAAGCTTGGTAATTGATCTCTAGTTTAGGGAACTAAAATTCCACTTAACACGTAGTATGTATCTAGTTCCTTAGCAAACATAGACTTTTTGAAACTATGCTCAGATTTGAAAAAAAAGATTAAATGATGCCAGGGTAAAACAAACTAATAAGGCAGCAATGTTCTGCCAGGGCAATGAAAAAAATGAACTCTCATCTACCTAGGGATAATAAGTTACTTGGGGCTTCGTGGTTTGCTCCCTCTTAGTTCTCAAGTCCAAAACCTTAGGGTGTGAGTTGAAGAGAAAGCCTAGTGATGTCTAGATTAAGGTGGGGATTCGTGGTATGCTCCCTCTTATCTCTCACGCTAAATAGTGTCATGAAGCAAGCTTAAATGAATGCCAACAGAAACCCTTGGCGAAGAAAAAAAAGAAAAAAATCCGAGTTTAGGTAGTAAAATTTGTCTAAGGGGGTGAAAGGATACTTGATGCATATTGCTTACACATCATGCACTCTTCATGAACTTAGACTAGAGTTATATTGCTGCACTTGAATTACTACCTGCTTAGCATTATTGCACTGAGATACCGAGGACAAAAATAGAGCCAAATTCTGCTTGCCAGCACGCGTTGGCATTCAACCAAAATTTTGTCGAAGTAACATTTGGAAAAGATGACGTTATGAGAATTGTCACAGATTATTTCCAGGATTTATTTACCTCCTCTGAGCCATCTATGGCCTCCTGATTATTGACAATATTGCTCCCTCGATTACCTCCACTATGAATGAGTCTCTGATGAGGCCTTTCACCGAGGAGGAAATCATATTTACTTTTCGAGACATCAATCCTAAGAAAGCTCCAGGTATCAGTGGCCTTCCCAATAGTTTCTACCGGTAGCACTGGGATACGGTAGGTCTGGATGTAGTTCAAATTTGCCTGGACCTTCTACGAGGGGATGCGGACATGGCCTCAGTTAACTGTACGATCTTGGTCCTTATACCCAAAGTAATCGAACCCACCTCCATGAAACATCTTCGGCCCATTAGTCTTTGCACGGTTATTTATAAAATTGTTGCCAAGGTGATTGTTAACTGTATGAAACCTCTACTTCCTCACTGTATCATTGACTCTCAGACGGCTTTTGTCTGTAGTATAAACATCACAGACAACATTCTCATAGCCCATGAGTTGGTGCACTCCCTTCATTCGAACGGTAAGGGCCCCTTCTAGGGTGTTGCTCTTAAATTAGATATGGAAAAGGCTTTTGATCGAGTTAAATGGACCTTCATTCGGCATATCATGTTAAATATGGGGTTTGATGCTGCATGGGTAGCTATCCTCATGCGATGTATCTCCTCTGTCTCTTTCACTGCCTTTGTTAATGGATCACTATCCCTAGTTTTTTACCTGCAGCGGGGTTTACGATAGGGTGACCCTTTCTCCCCATTCTTGTTTCTTATCTGCACTTAAGGGCTCTCGGCCACTCTTTGTGCCGAACAACAGGCGGGCCGGCTGTAGGGGCTCTGTGCTAGCCGGCATGGGCCTAGGGTAAATTGCCTATTTTTTGCAGATGATAGCATGGTTTTTCTAAGGAACAATATTGGGGGGGTTATACGAGTTAAATAAATTCTTTGTCTTTATGCCTCTTCCTCGGGACAAGCTGTCAATTTTGAGAAATCTACAATCTTTTTCTGTCCTCGTACTTCTCCTAAGCACAAGCAAGCAAGCAGTTCATAACCTTCTTCAGGTCCGTGAAGTAGCCAATCCCAGGGTCTACCTTGGCATCCCTCTCTTGATTAGACGGAATAAAACGACCACCTTGGGGTTTACCCAGGACAAAGTGAATTCACGTATGTCCAGTTGGAACAGTAATCTCCTTTCCTTCAGTGGGCGGGAGGTTTTCATTAAAGCGGTGGCGCAATCTTTGCCTCAGTATGTCATGTCCTGTTACATGCTGCTCCAGAACCTTATTGATGATATGTTTAAATCTATACTGTGTTACTGGTGGTTGGGTCGTAATAATTGACGAGGTTGGCCAATGGTCGCTTGGGGCTCTGTCTATTCCCCCAAGAATGCTGGTGGCATCAGTTTTCGTGATATACATCTTTTTAATGTTGCTTTATTGGGTAAACAACTTTGGCGGATAATCACTGAGCCTGATTCGTTGTTATCTCGTATCTTCAGGGCACGTTACTTTTCTTCAGGGAATTTATTTAACGCTGAAGACAATAAGAAAGCTTCATTTGCTTGGAAAGGTTTATATCAAACCATACGTGAACTGCACCTGGGGTTCTTCTAGAGGCCGGGCATTGATAGCAAGATTTGTGTGCATAAAGATAATTGGGGAGGTACGGCTATGCTAAATTTGTATGGAGATTATACGAACAATGATGAGCTACCAGTGTGCCATCGCGAATATATGCTACGGGGGCGAGCTAGCTGGGACGAGGCTAAGATTCATGGTTATTTTGACCATGAGGATGCTGACACCATCCTGCAGGTTCCTATTATCAATAACCAGCGGGATACGGTGTTCTGGGGTAACAATGATTTCGGCATCTACTTAGTTCGGTCGGGCTACTTGTTCTTGCAGCGGCAGCCCCGACTTGTTAACCGACCTTCACGAATATGGAAGCTTATCTCTCAGATCCCAACTCTCCCCAAGGTTAGGATATTTTGCTGGCGTGTCGGTAGGGATGCCCTGCCGATGGATAATAGACTTCGGAAGGTGGACCTCGCATAAGGCTATTATCCCTTCTACCGTGCAGCTCTAGAGACATCCATCCATGCATTAAGAGATTTCCATGGGGCGCTAGAAGCCCTTCGATGGGTTGGTTTTCCAAATAATCTTATTTCCAGTAACACTACTTCAGTGCTCTTATGGTTTGAAGAAAGTGCTGCTCTAGTCTCGCACACCTCTTTTGCTCTGCTGCTAACAGTGGTGTGGAACCTGTGGAATCGTCGGAATGATTGGATTCACAAAAATAAGGTTAACCTCATTTGAAGCCAAAATTTGAAGAATTAAAATATTTAGTTATGGGCTTTTGAACATGACTATATAGCTTAACCTCATTTTCAAAATTTTTTACTCGGTTAAAATTCCAACGGGTCTACTGTAAAGCCCATTTAGACATGCACGCCTTAAACCCCAACAAAACGGCCAAAAAATAAGATTAAATCACAATTTATGACTTAAAATATTTATTTATGGGATTTTGAACATCATTATATAGCTTAACCTCATTTTCAAAAAATTTTACTCGGTCAAAATTCCAACGGGTCCACTGTAAAGCCTATTTACACATGCAGCCTTAAACCCAACAAAAAGCCACAAAATATGATTAAATCAAATTTTATGAGTTAAAATATTTGATTTTGGGCTTTTGAATATGATTATATAGCTTAACCTCATTTTCAGAATTTTTTACTCAGTTAAAATTCCAACGGGTCCACTATAAAGCCCATTTATACATGCACGCCTTAAACCCAACAAAACGGACACAAAATAAGATTAAATCAAAATTTGACTTAAAATATTTGATTATGGGATTTTGAATATGATTATATAGCTTAACCTCAATTTTAGATCTTTTTACTTGGTTAAAATTTAACGGGTCCACTATAAAGCCCATTTAAACATGCATGCGTTAAAACCCAACAAAATGGCCGCAAAGAAAGATTAAATCAAATTTTATGAATTAAAATATTTAGTTATGGGATTTTGAACATGATTATACATCTTAACCTCAATTTTAGAACTTTTTACTTGGTTAAAATTCTAACAGCTCCACTATAAAGCCCGTTTAGAATGACACACCTTAAAGCCCAACAAAACGGCCGAAAAATAAAATTAAATCGAATTTTATGAATTAAATACTTATTTATGGACTTTTGAACATGATTATACATCTTAACCTCAATTTAAAAACTTTTTACTCTGTTAAAATACCAACGGGTCCACTGTAAAGCCCTTTAAAACATGCACGCCTTAAACCCCAACAAAAATGGCATAAAATTAAGATTAAATCAAATTTTATGACATAAAATATATAGTTATGGGATTTTAAAAATGATTATATATCTTAACCTTTTTTTAGAAATTTTTACTTGGTTAAAATTCCAACAGGTCCACTATAAAGCCCATTTAGACAAGCATGCCTTAAACCCAACAAAACGGCCAAAAAATAAGATTAAATAATATTATATGACTTAAAATATTTAGTTATGGGATTTTAAACAATATTATATCACTTAAATTCATTTTTAAAATTTTTACTCTGTCAAAATTCTAACGGGTCTACTGTAAAGCCCATTTAGACATGCACACCTTAAACCCAACAAAATGGCCACAAAATAAGATTAAATCAAATTTTATGAGTTAAAATATTTTATTATGGGATTTTTAAAATGATTATATAGCTAAAACTCATTTCCAAAAATTTTTACTCGGTTAAAATTCCAACTGATCCACTGTGAAGCCCATTTAGACATGCACGCCTTAAACCCCAACAAAATGGCCAAAAAATAAGTTTAAATCATATTTTATGACTTAAAATGCTTAGTTATTGGCTTTTGAACATGATTATATAGCTTAACCTCAATTTCTAAAATTTTTACTTAATTAAAATTCCAACGGTATCACTGTAAAGCACATTTAAAAATGCACGCCTTAAACCCAATAAAACGGCCAAACAATAAGATTAAATAAATTTTGTGAATTAAAATATTTATTTATGAGCTTTTGAACATGATTATATATATTAACCTCAATTTTAGAACTTTTTACTCGGTTAAAATTCCAACTGGTCCACCGTAAAGCCAGTTTAGATATGCACGCCTTAAACCCCAATAAAACGGCCGAAAAATAAGATTAAATAATATTTTATGACTTAAAATATTTAGTTATGGGCTTTTGAACTTGATTATATAGCTTAACTATATTTTCAAAAATTTATACTCCGTCAAAATCCAACGGGTCCACTATAAAGCTCATTTAGACATGCACGTCTTAAACCCAACAAAACGGCCAAAAATAAGATTAAATCAAATTTTATGAGTTAAAATATTTGATTGTGAACTTTTGAATATGATTATATAGCTTAACCTCAATTTAAGAGCTTTTTACTCGGTTACAATTCCAACGAGTCCACTCTAAAGCCCATTTAGACAAGCACGCCTTAAAACCCAACAAAGCAAAGTAAGATTACACCAAATTTTATGAATTTAAAATATTTATTTATGGGCTTTTGAACATGATTATACAGCTTAACCTCAATTTTATAACTTTTTATTCGGTTAAAATTCCAATGGGTCCATTGTAAAGCCCGTTTAGACATGCACTCCTAAAACACCAATAAAACGGCCAAAAAATAAGATTAAATAACATTTTATGACTTAAAATATTTTTTATGAGCTTTTTAACTATTTTCAAATTTTTATACTCGGTCAAAATTCCAACAGGTCCACTGTAAAGCCCATTTAGACATGCAGACCTTCGACCCAACAAAATGGCCAAAAAATAAGATTAAATAAAATTTTATGAGTTAAAATATTTGATTATGGGCTTTTGAATATGATTATATAACTTAACCTCAATTTCAGAGCTTTTTACTCGGTTACAATTCCAACATGTCCACTGTAAAGCCCATTTAAACATGTATGCATTAAAACTCAACAAAATGGTCGCAAAGAAAGATTAAATCAAATTTTATGAATTAAAATATTTAGTTATGGGATTTTGAACATGATTATACAGCTTAACCTCAATTTTAAAACTTTTTACTTGGTTAAAATTCTAACAGGTCCACTATAAAGCCCGTTTAGAATGACACACCTTAAAGCCCAACAAAGCGGCCGAAAAATAAAATTAAATCGCATTTTATGAATTAAATACTTATTTATGGACTTTTGAACATGATTATACAGCTTAACCTCAATTTAAAAACTTTTTACTATGATAAAATTTCAACGGATCCACTGTAAAGCCCTTTAAGACATGCACGCCTTAAAACCCAACAAAAACGACATAAAATTAAGATTAAATCAAATTTTATGACATAAAATATTTAGTTATGGGATTTTAAACATGATTATATATCTTAACCTCTTTTTTAGAAATTTTTACTTGGTTAAAATTCCAACAGGTCCACTATAAATCCCATTTAGACTTGCATGCCTTAAACCCCAACAAAATGGCCGCAAAATACGATTAAATCAAATTTTATGAATTAAAATATTTTTATAGGGTTTTGACCATGATTATACAACTTAACCTCAATTTTAGAACTTTTTACTAGGTTAAAATTCCAATGGGTCCATTGTAAAGCCCATTTAGTTATGCATTCCTTAAACCCCAACAAAACGACCAAAAAATAAGATTAAATCATATTTTATGATTTAAAATATTTAGTTATGGGCTTTTGAACATTATTGTCTAGCTTAACCTCATTTTCAGAAATTTTTACTCGATTACAATTCCAACGAGTCTATTGTAAAGTCCATTTAGACATGCACGCCTTACACCCAACAAAACAACAAAAAATAAGATTAAATCAAATTTTATGAGTTAAAATATTTGATTATGGGCTTTGGAATATGATTATATAGATTAACCTCATTTTTAGAAATTTTTAGTCGGTTAAAATTCCAACGGGTCCACTATAAGCCTATTTAGACATGTGTAACACCCTTACCCGGCCTGGTAGAAAACCGTTTCGAAATGTGTGATTGGAACAAAAATTTTGACTGATACGATACTTTATTTAATAATCTATACAAATTTGGAGGATTTTAGGAAAAACAACAAAGCGTATAACATGAATTGGAGCAATTTAATCCTTTTATAAATCTAAGGAAGTTAAACAATAGTTTCCATTGACTTATCGAGGTGATTAAAAAATTTTTAGGGCAACGGTATCGATATGCCCAAGGGTCGTATTGGTACGCTATGGATGAAATGATACTTAAAAGTTCCAGAGACAAGGGCATGTACCGATACACAACAAGCCGTATCGGTACGCCCAACAATGACAATTAAAACAATTAGGTTCTGTAACCCCGTACTGATACGGGATCAAATCGTATCAATACATAGTGACATTTAAATTATTATATTTTACAGTTCTAAAAAGGGGTATCAATACATACCTAGCTGTATCGATACCATATTATTACCAGAATTCCAATTTCAAAGCACCTTACCGATACACCATCACTCGTGCAACACTTATTCCACCATACTAGGATTCTATAAAGTTGATATATTTTACTTTATCAATGAAGTGACTTTCCAAAAACCTTCTTGACCTCGATCTCGATCTCAAAATCCTTCTAACCTGAAATGCATGAGAGATGAATGCATTAGGCATACGTTGTCCAATGAGGTAGTCATAAACAATGAAATAAACATAGAATGCAATCTAGCATGCTTCAATATTAACTATGACAACGAAAACAAGGGCATGTAATTCAATGGCAATTTATACATGATCAATGGTCAATACAACAACAATAGTCAATGCAATAACATACTCAATAGCATTTCATTTTGCATAATAATAAGTTTCCTTGGATCTATGTACGGTATATGGATACACGAATTCCTACGCCGCACCAAAATCGATAGTGGTCTAGTCCCTCCACCGCACCAATATGACCAAATGACATCATCCCTCCGCCACACCACAATAAAGGTCGTAGCCTACCCGTGCCAATGAGCTTATGAATTCTATGGCATGCCAATTGTATCCAATACTACTCGAATCCAAGGTTCAAATCAATAGTCCGATAACAATAATTCCATGAAAATGGATCAATAGAGATAGTTCAATAGCCATGTTTCGATATCAAAAAGCAATAGCAATGATTCAATATAGTACCCAATAACAATAAATAAATATCAATGTTCCAATGGCCTTATTCAATATTCAATGATCAATGATTTCGATAACAATAACAACAATGCTACGGACAATGAATCGATGCAAAACTTACCAATACTTACCAATATAGCTATCAACATTTTTCTTATGCAATAACCTTAAAACACAAAATTATCAATGCTATAATTGATATTCAAAGGTTCGGGAAAGGCACCTAGCCTATTTTTGAGACTTCGACTACACTCACCTTGAATTTTGAAGCTCCTACGGCTCTCGGATTACTACTCCTTTGTTCCTAGCTTTAGATTCTTTCTCCAATTCTTGTTCTAGGTAAAACAAAGGGAAATATTAGAATCAATACTTATGGATTCAAAATCAATACTTAAGCTTGATAGAGTTTTTAGTCAACAAAACTTTTATGGATTCATGCTTTAAGAGCATAGGTTTAATTAAGGCCTTCAAGAACTAATTCTTGGAATTAAACTCCAATGGTTCAAGGAATCATAAAATTGTTTGGGGGATCCAATGATGTAGAGAAACCAAAGAAAGCTTGCATAAACAATAGAGGTGCTTGCTTAAGCTAAAGGTAGGAGATAAAAATGGATGTGCTTGCTTGCTATTTGAAAGAAATGTGAGATGAAGTAAAAATGGAAAGCTCGGCAAACTTATGCTATCTTAAAAGGTTTCCTACCTTTGGAAAAGTTAACCGATGAGGTTTCCTTTCAAGGAAGGTAACCTTATTTTATTCTTTTATCAATCCTATATTTTCTTTCTTTCAAGATATCAATTAGCAACCACCCAAGTCTAGTCTTTCACAATGATTAAGCCAACACTTGACATCATCTCCCAGCAATCTCATGTGAAGTGGGTGGCAAGCTAGGAGGTGACTCACCACAAAGTAGGATAATTGTAGGAGTGGTCCCTCCACTTTTAAACTTAATACTTTTGCCTCCAAACTTTCAATTTTCACAATTTAGTTGCTAAATTGTTTTCAAGAAGTTTAATTAGATCCATATTCTTTAATTTGACTAAATTAGAGTCCAATATGGTGCATTTGACCATACAATTCAAGTCAACGAAATATTTGAACCTTTTCAATATAGATTTTTCCATCACCGAACCTATTTCCGACTAGACCGGTTTTTTAGGTGTTACAATTCTCCCCCTTAAGAAAAATTCGTCCTTGAATTTTTACCTGCAAAGATGTCGAGATCATCTTCTTCTTCCTTGCCCCTTATGTGGTACATGTGTGTTAGATTCAGGTTTGTATGATGCCTTAGACGAACCACTAGTGTAACACCCATTTCCCGTACCCATCACTAAATACGAGTAAGAGATGTCACTTATCTTTTATAAACTATTGGAAACTTATAATCTATAAAAAAATTGTTCCTTTTAAACTAATATAATATAACCTTTAAACCCTTTAACTATTTAATATCGTAAAATTTAAAACATTTATTTAACATCCAAAACCAACCTAGTTTTAGGCAGCAACCTAGCAATTCAATTCAATATCATGTCAATAGCCAAACCGCCTAATTTAAAAATCATTTAGATATCCAATAAAATACGATTAAATTTTCTACTAAACATGAAAACTAGTCTATTTAATTACTAGTACCCACTATAGGTCCATATTCATGTTTATACTACTACAACCATTCCAAATATATATTAATATTAGAGTAGTCAAGTCATTTATAATATACATGGCAACTAGTAACATCAAAAAGGTAAAATCAGAGATGTCATACTGATACTGATGATCTGTTCTCAAAATAGATGATGTGTATTGTCTCCTTATTCCTTATGCTCCTTTTTACCTACGCGTGAAACATTCACACGCTAAGTATACACTTAGTGAGGCAACATAAAATAATTTAAACATTTCACTATAAAGAAATGACATAAACAAATAAAATACAATATATATATATATCATATAGGATTATGAAATCGTAAAAAATGACTTGTCAAAGTCGTTCCACTATTATGTAACATGTAAAATCTCAAAATTTATATATATGTAAAACAAGTATTATACCAAAGCAATTCTTTGCACTTTCACTCTTAATTAAATTATAGCCCAATGTAAAGTAAATGAGAATGCATGATATGTGAGTCACTGTTGAGTATGCACATGTGCGGCATCAACTAATTTGTTGTGCCATAATAAAACACTATATCACTATGTCATTGTTGTACACTTATACAACATCACTGTATCACTAGGTCATTGTTGTAGAACACATCATCACTGTATCACTAGATCATAGTTGTAGAACACAACGTCACTGTATCACTATATCACTATACTCCACCTCATTGGCATGCTAGTTATACCAAGAATCTCAATAATCATACAATGGGCTTTTAACCAATTCACTATTATGATCTCTTCACTTATTCAATAATATCAATAGGTAAAGACATATCACTATAACACATAAAAAAATGCATTGGGCAGTTCATACCCGAAATCATTATAATTCATTTCAAAGCCATTTAATATGTATATAGTTTACGATTCAAATCCTATTTCTTTTCAACACTTGAGGTTGACTTATCATAAGTCTTCCTCATATAATAATAAAATAAATAAAATTGCACTCATATGTTGCCTCACTATAAAAATTTACTCTTACACTTTTTCTTTGCCTTTAGGATTGCTGGATTCCCGGTTTTGGTCACACTCACGATCTACAATAACATTTACCAACACATACGATTTAAAGTATATGTTAGTATCATCCTAACTTTAATATACATTAGGAATAATAATAATATTCCTACACATTCTTTCATTACTAATCTTATCTCACAACATCAATGTTAACCCTTATACTTCCAAATCTTTCAAAATAATCCTTTATTACACAACTTCAATTTCAAATCAACTTTCCACTTTAATCACATATTTCCCTAACTTTACAATTTAGTCCTCAACACTTTACAAACTTCCATATTAGTCCAATTAACATTCAAAATCTTACAAAATCATCCTTCCACCATTTCTAGCCTTAGGAAAATTTTCCATAAATTTTCCCTAATTTCCCCTTGAATGCCGAATTTTCAAGGTCTTTTTGACCAAATTTCCCAACTTGATTCAAGCATGAATTTAACCTCCAAACATTATATTCAAACTTCTAACATCATTTCCACTTCAAATAAAAATTTTGCAAGAGTTTCCCCTAATTTTTCAATTTTCCCAAAAATAACCTATAACACAATCCATGGAAATTTTCACTCTAACAAGCATTAAACAACATCACAACCTCATATTCAATCCAATGAATCCTTAAAACATGAAATCTCAACTTGTTCTTCATAAACCCTAATCTCCAATCTCAACATATAAGCATGGAAACCACTCAAAAATTATACCAAATGAAAGAGAATTCAATGGAGATTAATTCTCTATTCCATGCTTCAACCCAAAAACTAATCAAATCAAGCCAAAAATTGAATCAAAAATTTTTCTTACCCTTGCTATGGTGGTTCAGCCTTGAGGAAGAAGAGATCCAAATTTTCTAGCTTTTTCTACAATTAAATTACAAGACAAATGGCATTTTAAATCTTTAATCCTAATATAAAAATCTCCATAAATAGTAAAATGACCATTTTGCCCCTTAGTTATGACCAATTAGGTGTTGACACCTAATATTCTTACTTTTCCATAATCAATTATAATTAAAAAGCATTGGCAAAATGACTAAAATGCCATTAATGAATCCATGTATTTACAAAGATACCATTAATGCAACTATAATAAAATACTGCATCCAATCGAATCCAAATCGATCAAAAATGATTCCAAAATGAAATTTCCTGTTCTTCAAGTCCTCTTACAACACCCTTCAAAATTTCATCACATTCCGAGCTCAGACGATTACTCGAATTCCATTTAAACTTTAATAGTAATTTCCCAATAATAAAAACATCGGATATAACCAACAATTTTATATTCGATTCACACCCTTATGTGATCTATTTATTTATATAAAAAATAATTATTGGGAAAATTACCTTGTTGGTCCTTGAACTTTTCCCAACATTTCACTTTGGTCACCAAACTTTAACATTTTAGTCATTGTATTAAAACCATCAACTTTTAATTCTTTACAAATTAGTCACTAATATTGGGGTAATACAACTAGGCTTTTTGAAAGATCCTTATCTTGCTCCTTTGCCTGAGAAGGATCGAGCAGGGGATAACGGGTTAGCCAATGCAAAAGTAGACTTGACAATATTTTTGGGGCAATCATGAATGAGATGTCCAATCTTGCCATAGAAAAAACATGCTCTAGACTTCTTACGGCATTGCCTTATAGGATGCATGTGCTAACAGAAATTGCAAATTGGGAGCTGCGTCTCTTTTCTAGAACCACCAATACTATCAATGGAATTGGTACTAGGGAAGGATTGGGTTACGGTTTAAGGTGCAACAATATATTCAAAATAGGAAGGCTGTGAATACACATTCTGTTTCAAACCATGATACTTCCCTTTCTTGAACGACTCAGGAGAATGAGAGTCATCTTGATATCTCTTCTCAGACTTGTCTGACCCACCGGCTTTCTAAGCAATTTTAGTAGCCTTAACCCTCTTAACAAGGTCCTGGAAAACAGTAATACCCAATCCTGTAAACATAGGGCAGAGATCATCATTCAGTCTATTGATGAACATTCTACAACTTTCTTCCTCCTCCTTGATCTATTCATCTCCATATATGCAGTTCTTGCAAAAATCATGGATGTACTGCTCCACAGGTCATTCACCTTGCTTTAAATGAAGAAAGATGTCACGCCTCTTTGGAAGATTAAATCAAATTTTATGAATTAAAATACTTAGTTATGGACTTTTGAACATGATTATACAGCTTAACCGTAATTTTAGAACCTTGTACTCGATTAAAATTCCAACGAGTCCACTGCAAAGCCCTTTAAGACATGCACGACCTAAACCCAACAAAATGACACAAAAATAAGGTTAAATC